>JANHGO010001331.1:0-34828 GCA_024606505.1 Aquila spilogaster | reverse complement strand
TACATGTGTAGTATAGCAAAAGAAAAGTTAACTTCTTTACATCCTCAAATTAAAGTTACAAATAATCCTTCATAGGGAAATATCTTTAATAGTCTTGAATTGTCATTTCTGTCAGAAAGTAACATATATTTTTTGAATTTGTTGGATTTTTTCCTATTTTTCCAAATAAAATTGCTAATTTTAAGCTTTATTAACTGCTATTCATTTAACCTACTTCTCTCTCCCTCTTTTTTTTTAACCTCTAATCAGAAGAGCACACGTTGAGTAAAGAATAAGGGGGAAAAAAAGCTGTTAGAAAGTCTTCCATAGACGTGAAAAAATACCTTGTGTTGCCTTCGTATCTCCCTCTAATGTTCTTCGCCTCTGTCTTCCAAATGTAGAGCTGTAGAAATTGGCCACAAAGTCCAAAAGTCAGAGCAGCTTAAAGGGCGCACTCCATTTAAAGGTCAAAAGTCACAATTTCAGCTAACTTAGTTTCAAATCTTGAGCCTATTAAAACCTTCAGAATTTTGATAGAGATTTTATCTGAGGGAGGAAAAAGAATAAAGCACCTTAATTGCAGCACGAATCTCGAAACTCGTTTTTAAAACAAGCAAATCTCATTCCCCTAAAATGTAGGACAATATGGGAGAAAATTCTGTTCTCTGAACTTACTTCTTTTTGCCAAGTCTTTAAAGATTGTTTAAAAATCCAAGAGGAAGCTGGATTTCACTGTTTAGGCTTTGAAACAGTCATATGGATGTCCAGATTTCTGAAGGTCAGTTCATTCCCATGTGAAGGAGCTCGTTCCTCGGTGGTCTGTCTTGTGAGTAATACTGATTCTTGTGTGTATTGCCTCATGAAATTGTGGAGAGTTGTTAAAAAAAAAAAAAAAACCACAAACCTGGCTAAAGCTTGAGTGGAAAAAAGAGTACAAGGAGACATAGGATTCCTATGGTATTGCCCTCCCCATAGCCCTGCTGCAGTGGGGATGGGAGGGAGGAGAGTAGGAAGAAGAGTTTGGAGAGCCAACTTTCATTGCAAGCACACTGGACATTTAAATATCTGTTGGTATTTGTAGGCAGCTTTTTCATATTTATGTAAGCAATGTTCTTTACTGGGACCTTTGAAGTTGAGATTTTAAGCAACAGAAAAGATGGGATATTGCTTATTGTAATATTTTGGTTAATTTTGGTGGTGATTATGGCATACAGTGCCAGAAAGTTACCCAATAAAAGTAGTATAGTCATGTTTTTGAACCTGTGATTCCAAAACCAAATGTCTTTTGACAGTTTTTCCATCTCTCCATCAGTGGGGAATGATAAGTGGGAAAAAATATTTAACAAATTTCCAAATGATGCTGTGTAATCCACACTGTAGGAAAAATAAACACATCCATTGTTGTGGAAGCAATTATAAAGGGAACAGGCCATAGCTTTCCAGGCACCCCCTCTGTGGCAGGCAGCATTTTCACTTAAACACCTCTTTGCACGAAAGTGAGCTACAGCTGACCAAAAAATGGATGTTATGAGTGGCATTGAACCTGGTTTGGACAAATCATGGCACTTCTGAAGTTCCTCCGCATGCTGATCATTGCCCCATGAGCTTTTTGACCTCTGGAGAAGGTGGTGAGAGCTCTGCCTCAATGGGAATTGGAGGAGTTGGGGCTCAAAGCACAGGGCACAGCCCCACGCCTTGTCTCTGTTCATTATGAGTGCTGTCAGCCCTGGGAAGGCATGGGAGCTGTGCCCCTGGGCTGCATGTGCCCTTCTTGCTCAAACACAGGTTGAAAGGGCTCAGGGTTAGCATCTGGGGAAGGGGCACAGACTCTCCCACCACAGCACTTATGTTCCTGGGGAGCATCTGCCCAGGACTCAAGTGTTGGAGAAGCCCTTATGTTGTTTGTTGTTGATTGAATGTACTATGCTATGGAATGCTTCCATGTGTGCAGTTTCACGCTGAAACTAGATATTGTCTTTGCACTTTTCCTCGTTTGGGTCTGACCATGTGAAGTCTCCCATGTTCATTTTGCATCTGTGGTGTAAGCAGCACTGCTGAGGATACAGATATTCACAGGTCTGATGGGCATTTCTCATCATTCCTATGTCTCCTTCTCTCAAAGGGCTGTGGTGTTGTTTCCTGCAGAAGGGGAGAACAGGGCAGGAAGTCCTTCCATTGATCTATCCTCATTTTGTAAGCAGGGCCCTTGCCACCAGCCTGGACTCACATGGTAATAGGACTGTGCTGCTGCAGGGCAGCGTGGCACTTTGCCCTCATCCTCGCTAAGTTGGGTGCCATGACCCAGTCCTGTGTAGTCACCGTATTGCTCACCCTGTAAGATGTAACATGGCTATTGTGTTAGAACACAGAGCCTCCTTATCAGATGTGGATAATAAGCATAATGTCCTTAAGGTCTGATAAGCTGCGCTGGACATAAGTCAGACAGAAATTCAAGATGATAGCATGGAGAATCTGAAGCTACTTATCACGTTCTTAGGACTTCTGCGCTTTCATAGTATCTGTTATCTGTCTCTAACATTAAAATTACTTGACAGTTTCTCCAAATTATTTCTTGTATATTAGCTAAGGAATCTTAAATACCACTTCAGAGGAACACTTGCATTCAATCATAGTGATTTTGATTTGCTTTTAAAGCTGTTAACGTATAGATTTAATTTGCTTGAATTTCATTATATCAAGTTGATTATAGCGTTTTCAGATATGGTGGTAATTTATTATTTTTTTTAATTTGAAGTCATACCTCATTACAATGAAATGAAACAAATTATTTAAGAAATAAATATATTAAATGGACAAACTACTGCACTGAGGCTCCAGTAATGACTAATTTCAGCAGCAGGGAGTCAGGTGTGGTTGCATCAGCAGCACTTACAGCACCAGCACTGCTCAGCCAGGTGGAACAGACCCTACAAAGCCTATGAGCGTTGTCAGGTTTGCCAGAAATTACTGAAAGAAAGAGAGAAACTGCATTTCTAAGTGCGTGCAGATGTGAAGCTTGGCTAACACAACTGTTTGTAACATTCGTCTGTGGTATTTTCTTGGCAAAGCAAAGGAGCATTCAGAAAGCATGACCCTAGCAGATCAGTAGACATGCTAACAATGCTCAAAGGAAGCAACCTTGGAACACTGAAAATATCTCATAAAAAAGCTCTCTGAGCAGTGTACATGAGCAAACTGGAGTGGGAGAAAAAGACTTTTTTTTCCTCTAAATAATTTTCAACATTTAGCTTTTTACTGACTTCTTTTCTATAGTTAAATAGAGACTTTTTTGACTCATCCTGTTAAACCTTTATGTGGGTTCCAGGAACATCTGATTCTTTTTCAGTGCTGCTTTTCTTGTGGAGAAGTAATTTACATTTTTGTGCATTGACTAAAAAAAGGGAAGTCCAACACTCGAGTTACTTGGCTGCAATTCTTCTGTTACGATACTTCTTTGAATTTTACAGAGATAGGACCCCAGGAAAGCATGCAGCCTGGGCAGAGCTGTGCAGATCACTCTGGTAGGTTTTAATGGTGAGGCAGTTACCTGTGCTCTGAGATTTATGTTACTTTAAATAAAATCTGACAGTTATCTGACAGTTACTGTGTTTTCTGGTCTATATGTGTTATAATCCACCTGCATCTGGTGCTGAGTCCGTATGAAGCTAAAATGCCTGGGAAATTTGAAGGTGAAAATTTAAAAGGTTGAATATTTAAAAGAATACATATAAATATAACCTCTGTAAGTGACTGCTTCCTTGTCAGGAATAACTGTCAATATAATAGTTATGTTATTATGTAACAGGGACTTTTTTGGAAAAATAAGTACAGATGGTGTCCTATAACTGGACACTCTTTTCTTGAAGAACTTCTACAGTTTACAGTTAAGGTACTGGTAATGTGCCCGAGAGAGCATTTCAGCTCTTCTTTTATCATCAAGCTTCATGATGCTGGACTCATTAACTGCCAAGCACAGCCCTCAGATGCCATTCAACTGGATGTAACACTGGGCACACTTTCATACTGCGTATGCAGGAATATCTTTAATTCACAGTATCTGTGTTGGCACTGTTGTCAGTACTCATGCAGATGATGTCGGACTGTTCAGCCCTGGCAAATAAATAGAAGATGAAGGAAAATAATATGACATCTATGACATCTTCCAAGAGATTACAAAGATCCTCTGAGAGATGTTCCATAAGAAGTATTGAGTTTCCCCTAAGTGGTTACTTCTGCTCATAAAAAATAAGCATTGCATGCTCACCATTAACTTCCATTGTTTAATACAATCTCTGTAGCTGCTGTTCTTCTCTGCCAGCTATACATTTCATTAACTACCAAAAATGGTTCCCTTTGTATCTAAGACCTTATGGGAGCTGGACATCTCTGCAGCAATTCTGTAGGTTCCTGCTTAGACTTTTTTGCATGATGGAGACTTTGATCTGAGTGGCACCCTTCACTTCATGTATTTCACCTTTAAGTCTAATTGAATCATCAGCTCATTCTCCTTATTTTCACAACTCTATGCATTCCAGAGAAGGTCAACTGATTGTAGGTACAGCTTTTTCTATGTCAAGTTAAAAAATTGAAATGTCCGTATTACTTTTGTTTTTATTTTAACTGTTATTCCTCAAATGTATCCATTTAACTTACAGTTGGCTATTCTCTAGTATAGTAGCTGAAATGTAAGACTACTTTTTGTTGCTTTTTTTTTTTGTCTTTTTTAAATACCTTTGCCAATTCACTCTTAAATTATTTAGATTTGTTGAATGAATGCCATCTGGTCTGGGTGCCTAGACATGGCAGTCAGTGCAAGCCAAAGCAAATGTTACCCCATGAAATGTATCTGCTTAGGTCAGCATCTACATCTAACTTACTCATTATAGCTTTATTTTGGAAGAAGGGTTCCATTATTAGGACCAAAATAACATAAAATATCTCTACTGCATATTTAAATTCTGATACAATTTGAAGACATTGTCTATGTTTATTTGCTCTTTCTATATATGTCTGTAGTAGAGCAATTCTGCAAATGGCCTTTTTGTTTTTGTTTTTCTTTTTCCTTTTTGTAGAGAAAGAATTATATAGAAAATAGGTGAGGGATAAAAACACTGCTATTAGTCCTTGAGAGTCTTTAAGGTAAAGAAACAAGAGTGCTCCAAAATGACTTGCTTACAGCTGTAGAACGTGTCATGGAGTAATACCCACCTTCGTTAAATGGGTGAGAAAGGATTCTAATTGTTTTGAAGTTCTTGTGATCAGTCTGCATATGCTTCATTGTAACGTGATACTAAAGTGCCTCAATTATGATTTGTATATTTTGGTGCCAGAAGGTTTTTTTCTTATGCTAAATTATTAAGTTCTGTCAGCTGCTGGGCTGTCATATAGAGATACAGTAAATCACATTATATTTTGTCATGGATTACACAGAGCAATAAATTTGGGAACAGAGATCAAAGTAGTTTCACAATCACATCTGAGTGTAGGAGGGGTGTTTAACTTGTAGAAAATCTGATTTAGGTGAAACTGTTGCAGTTCTTGTGTGAATTTGAAATGAATTTGGGTGTCTGGTGGAAAATGAATGAGGTACAAATCCCCAAGAGTTCTCCTGTATTTAGTTCACAGGAGTGAATCCTGACCTACAGCTGCAGGACGAAGAGCAGATAAATAATTAAACATTGGGGTCTTATTTATGCTTTTAATTGCCTTTATGATTGAGCAATTCTCTTTTTAATTGGGACTTTTCTGGACTTGGGCACACTTAGTCATGGTTACAGTAAGGATTTCTGGCTCCATAAAGTTGTAGTATTCTTTTTGGGAAGCTTTGTCGTATTTAAAACTACAAAAAATAACCCCACATAATCTTGCTAAGGAGCACTGATTGCTTCAGATCACAGATTTGTTAGGGGATTTTGCCTTACTTTGAGTGTTTGTCTTTCCAATAGTAGAAGCTTGACTTCTGTTGGGCTGTCATCTAATGAAGTAACTTGGTAATACCAAGTCTATCCTTTTGTTACCAGTTTTCCTTCTATTTATTAAACCAGATTTTCTCTCAAAATGATACTTAGAATCTTTTTTTGTAGCCCTTATCTTTTTTTAAACTGCTTATTTTTGCTACGAATTTCAATTTAGAACAACAAAAGCAAATCTAAGAAATAAAAGCCACATTCTTACTCTTTGTAGTCCTTGCAGGAGCCTTCTAGTCTCTCCTTCATAAAAGTCAAGGAGCACAAACTTGGCTGGTACCAAACAATAAAGCGCATGAGCCTCAGAAATCTCTGAAATCTGATGGAGTTTTGTATTATAAAGCTTGAAACCAAGTCAGCTCCTGGATCATCTTGGTGTTGTTGCCCTCGAGTTGTGGAAGAAGCATTAGCTTTGACTTCAGCCGTCAAAGACGTTTAGCAGCCTATCCCGTCCTGATTTTACTGGGTGTCAGCAGTTTGTGTACCAAAACCATCTGGGTCTGAGTGATCCAAGCTCTTCTGTAAATGTCTTTGTGCTGGAGTGGGAGAGAAAGACAGAGAGCACATGAGCAAGCGCGGTGCCTGAGTACCATAGGTGCGCGGTACTTCTGACGGGTAAAGGCAGCTAGTAAAAGTTCCCAAAATTCACATTGGGTGCATGTTACGTCTGTTAAGGCTCTGAAAAGCAAGATGCCAATGCTCTGGGTATAATGTCTGAAACTCAATTTAAATAACCATTTAAGTTGAGTTAGAACAGGAGGAAAACACGAAATATTTTAAAATGACAGTTCAGGAATGTATAGAAGTGCAGAGCTGAGGGAAAACTGTTCTTCATGTACCACTAGGTAGGGAGTTTGTCATTCTCAACATCTTCACTAGGTTTGCTGGGTTCATCTTATTTGAATGCCATAATTTAACAGCCATCTGCCTCCAGGCTCCTCTGGCAAAATGTCACAGTACCTCTTCAGATTAAGATACTATTTGCTGTCTGTCCTGCAAATGCCTGACACATATATCAGTGCTATCTTCTCATAAAGTGTATTCAAGGTATGGAATGATTTCATATGGCAAGACTGAAGTATTAAGGTGGTTGTAAAACCTTGCCTTGTATACGAGGCTTGTATCTTGGGCCAAATTGTGGAGCTGCTTTTAGGTAAGGTGCTGGGCTCACTGCAGCATTGAATAGAAGCTGGTGTTAGTGGAGCTGGGAAAAATTTAGATAGTTAGTAAATCCAAATACCTGTTCACTTAGGTGAAGGTAGTAGTTATGTTCTAGTATAAGGATTGGATAAGTTCAACATTGCGCACCATGCAGTGGGAGTCTCACAGAAGAATTACTGGAAGAGTTAAATGGATGTATTTAATTTCAGTACTTAATTTCAGAATGAGTAGAAGTACACCATTGGTTCAAATGAAAGGACTGGAAAGAAGAGTTTTCCCAAGGCACAAACTGCCCAAGCAGTCTTTCAATAGGCCCCCACTAAGCACAGAATTGCAGAACGCTGCAGAAAGGCAATTCTCCATACATGTAGAGGGTCAAATCCATTTCTATTCATTCTTTTTTTTTTTCGAATGAAAAGTTCTTAGCACATGAATGAGAGCACAGTTGGTTTTTTCCCTTAAGATGCATGTTTAAAAAAAATAAAAAGAAGAAGAAAAAGATTTATAGACCTACAACAGTGGAACGTAAAATAGAAAATTAATAGGATTTGTGGGACAGATTGGGATTTCTATCATTCATTTTGAAAACCCTTGAAGTCATTTGGTACTTGGCTAATTCTGTTAACATCATTTTGAGTACTGAACTACTTTTAATAGTCTTTTTGGGGGCTCAGATTACATATTACAACTGGTATTCTGTTTTCACTGTTACACAGAGATTCAGCTTTCCATTTGTTATCTGACTGATGGAGAGAGCGGACGGAACAGAAAGGGTTTGGACAAAGGAGACCATCCACTGTCATTACGAGAGGCACATAAGGAATACACAAGTTTCAGACTCTGAGGGTGCAATCCTTATGTACAATCAGATGAATTTAAAAGGTGATCTGCTGATCTCTGAAGTTTAAGCAGACAGTGTACGCTGCTTTGACATAATTTGCTACGTTTAGTCATTATTAAGGTCATTTTCGTTTGACATCTGTCAAATTACACAATCTTGAATTTTGGTACAAACCATGATGCTGTCAAACTAAAACAGAAGTGTTCCAGAACGTGGAGTGGTGTGTTGCTGGTTGGTGTTTTTTTGTGGCTTTTTTTTAAGGTAAATGGGCCCCATTTACATTAGTTCTTTGATGTTAAATTCTTTGCTGCACATCAGAGAACAGTTGCTTCTTCCCTGGAGCAAATTTTCTTTCTTCTTCTTCCCCCACCCTTTGATTTTTCTTTTTTTCCTCCAGTTTCCTTACAGTTTTATCTAACTAATTATGGAGGATCAGGTTATGTATGGCCATCATTTAGCTAGCTGCAGGCATTTTGAGAAATGATTATTCCATCACTAGTACCCTAAACAGATTCCTTTACTCTGCTTCTCTGATAGTAACTATGGGCGTACTTAACAAGAGCTATCTTTGTGAGACTGTTGTTGTTTTGTATTGCTGAGATTGAAATCAGATTGAAACACTATAGAATTCATCATAAGACTGTGACAGATTCATATAAAGAAACAGGATGTCACTGCATGTCCTTAACTGTTATGGATCTATCTGTGCTTGAGTTGCAGGACTGAGGGTGTGTATCGATTCTGTAGCATAATAGAAATCCTATTTCTAACTGTCCATCCAAAATACGCCGTTTTGGAGCTGAAAGATTTGCACAGATCTGTACCACTCTAAAAATAATAATAATATATTAACAGCTACATTGTTGATAACCACTCGAGACATCCTAGATGTCAACAGAACGTGTTGCCCTTATGCATGTGCACCTTGCAGTGCCACGGGACCAGCATCCCTGCAGCTCCCTGTCAGGCTTCAGCAGGAGCTTGGCTGTAGTGTGTCCAGATGAAGGTCTGGTTCCATCAAGTGGAACTGCATCTAAAAGCCTCCTCCTATACATCTTACACCCTAAAAACTGCACGTGAAACTCTGTACCTAGGCCATGCCATGATATGTGTTTGGAGCACGGTCATATTGTGGTAGAACCTTTGCTACTTTATTCTTAGCAACGTGGCTCTGCCTTGTGAAAGGCAAAAATGAAAATCAGATGGTGTCCGAATAGCACCCATTAGTCCAGATACCACATCTGTATTTCTAATGCTCTTTCTAATGCTTACGTGAAATATTTGGTTGAAGTCAGTGCAGTTTTGCTCAGCAACCACAATAGGATGCTTTAAGGCTTCTTATAGAATTGTGGCTGGTTTTTAAAACCAATTAACTGTAACCAGGACATAATCTTTTTAATGCAGAAGCCCTCACTCTGTAATATAAAGTAACTGCACGTAAAATTGTCATAATCAGATAATTTTAGCTAAAATGTGTATTAACTGTGTGAAACTAAACAGAAGTTAATTTTTGAATCGGTGGGATTCCTCTATGGCTTATCCAATTTAAACCTTTGTATTATAAAAGTGGATATTACAATTGATATTTCTGACAAGTTTTTTGCCAAGCATGAGTTTCAACAGCTACCTCTCACACACGGAAAACTAGTTTAAGACCATTAACTATATTTGCAGTGCTGCCCATTGCTATAAAAAGTTAGACTTTAATGAATACTGGCTGACCCTCCAAGTGTTCACCTTCCAGTTGGATTCTTATTCATTATGTTTCTGAAATAGCATGTAACCTGAAAGCGAAGGAATGCCCTTATAGTACAGAAGCAGCGTGTGCTTTGTGCAATGCACGAGACGGGCAGCCTGGGAGAAAAGAAGCCCAGGAAACTGCTGCTTGTGTACACCGTGCCATTTTTAACCTTCCCGTTTGTCAAGATAAATGTAATATAAATGCTCAGCTGTGCGTATTTACTTTGCTGTAAGTCTCTCCTGACAGAAAAAATAAGTAAAAAGCCCTTTACTTTTTTGTGTGTCAGTGCTACATGTGCCCAGGGGTGTCGGTTTATGCTTCCCCAGGCTGCAAAGCAACAGCTGATAGTCTAGAAGTGTGTTAAATGTGGTTCAGTTGCAGGTTTGAAAAAGGGAAACGTTCTATATTTCTGCAGTAAGAGAACACCGTGGAAAAGAGTGTTCGTGAGCATCGCCATGAATTAGATCTTTTCAGCTGACCACTGGGATACAAACTGGAGAAGCTGCCTTCTGCAGAGCATCACTGCCATCTGTGCGGTTTGAGATGGTGCACGAGTTGTGTGTTGTTATGGATCCGGGGAGAATAGCTGCAGTCAGCAATGGCTGTAGGGGCTGGGTGGCCAGTTTTAGACAGCCAGGGCTGGTCTAAATGCATGCTTGTCATCTCCAGGGGAGTTTTGGCACCTCTGGAAATCAAGCCCCTCAAATCAGGATGCAAGTAAGTGCAAGAGTTCATTGTTAACTTGGAGACAGCTTATCGGTATTTTGCAGATTGGAATTCACTGAAGCCATTGCAAAATGTTGTAATTGCGTTTAGTTGAGAACTTGTAGGATGTACTTGGTCTTCAGATAGGAAGAAAACACTGAAATTCAGCATCTCTTTTGGATCCCCTCTGTCTGTCTGTCTCAGGTTGTCTTGGTTCTGTGCAGTATGAACAAAGGAGTTCTGCTTTGTTTCTGAGAGTTATAGGTTTGTTTTAGTTCTTTATTGGGATTTCTTCAGGAGGTTTTTGAGCTGCTTCTGTGAAAGATGAAGACTTTTACCCCAGGCATGCTGAGAGAGGGCAGCTGCAATGTGATCCACACAGTGCCTTGCTGGCTGGTAGCTCTGCCTTTCTGGGAGTAGCAGGAATTTAATCCATTACTGACATTTATTTTTCCACTTTTTCCAAAACTGGCTCTTTCAGTCATTTTATGCCTTACCAACGCTGCACATCATAATCCGGGTGACGGTACAGTGGAAGGAGTTAACATGGATGACCCTGAGCGCAAAGAGAAGTGTAGCACAGAGCTGACACAGCTCCTCCTGTGTTACTGCTCTCCTTATCACGCACCCCTCCGAATGCCCAGGCAGTGCTTGTGGCTCTCTTTCCATGACAGATCTAAAAAAGGTGGATTTAATTTGTCTGAGGCTCCAGAATTCTTATGTATGTTGTTTTAAACCAATATGTGGTGCCATTATCTCTATTTACAACAATTAAGTGTTCTTCAAATACTTAACAATTGATTTTGATTAACTTTCTTAGTATACTTTTTTAGTACCGACTAACACATGAAATATGGAGACCTCCATATGTTTCATAATCTCAGAATTTGAAGGGATTCAAGACCTTAAATTGCAGCATTGTGTAAACTCGAAGATTATGTTTAACTGGCTGTAATACACTTACACTAAGCTGCACCACGGAGCTGCGTGATGCAGGGGATCTGAGCCTTGTCATGCCCTCCTGTAGTGCTTCGCAAACACTGTCTGCAATTTTAAGTCCCTACATTTATAGTCCACTAAAATCAATATCACCGTTTACTTGACCGAAAGGCCTTGTGCTTGCAGAACCTGAGTTTAGCCTTGCAGCTGGACCGACCCATGTAGGGCTCAGAGGCTTTGGGGCCCTTCGGCGGCTGTGGTCCTCAACCCATGGGGCTGGCACATGAAATGGAGGGGATGGAGCAGAGATTGGAACATGAGGTCACATTGATTTTTGAAAACTTAATCGGCTTAAATTTGCTTCCGGACTCCGCTTCGTAATATTCCATCCCCTAAGAAAATGTTTTCCTTAGGCACCTCTCCTCAAATTGTAGAGCCAAGAACGCGAGAGCACCAAGGAGTTCATCGGAGGGCAGCGATGTGATCCTGGTGTCAGTGTGGTGCAGGGAGACCTTAGAAGTGAAATACGAATCAGAGTTGTGTCCTGAAATTAAACTGAAAATACATTTTAATTATTAATATCTAATTATTATGGAAAATAAAGTATTTGAGGGAAACCCTCACGAGCTGTTTTCCCCCAGAAGTAAGGAAACATATCATTATTGGACACCACCATACCTTGTTTTTTGGTGGGTTTTATTCTTTATCATTGAGCTGTGAAAGAAAAGCCAGGAGCTGGAAGGAGCTGTGGCCAGGAGAGCCCACTTGACTCCACTGCCCCTTGGGCTGATGTGTAGTTTGATTGCAGTCTGTAACAAAGCAGTGGGGTGGGAGTGGGCAAAAGGAAGCTGTGACACTGGGCTGCCCCATGAAGGCATGCTGTTGGTGTTGGACCCCTCCACAGCCTTTGCTGGGGCTTGGGACTTTTTCCTTCCCCTTTTCCTTCCCCTTTTCCTTCCCCTTGAGTTGAATCACCCCAATAAACCGGTGGCTGTGTTCCTTCCTCCCCTTGCCACATGAACGCGCACTCTTCTCTCTCCTTCTCTCTCTCTCTCTTTTTTTTTTTAATCCTCAGAACTCTTTATGTTTTTCTAATAATTGGCAGCAGAGGTACAGTTTCTCCCCTCTTTCAAGCGATGAATAGTTGGCCCCAGATCAAAGGCGAGCCCTTGCGGTTTGCTGGCTGCCGCAGAAGGGCGTGGGGCTGGCGTGGGTCCCAGCTCGGTGATGGGCACGGTGGCTCGGTGCCCGGGGGGGCCGCCGGCAGCGCGCTGCTCGTCCCAGCTCATCGGATGCCTCTGTGTGTGTGTTTCAGGCCAACAACCGACTGAAGCAGATGGAGAAGGAGTACAGCCAGAAGCTGGCCAAGTCGTCGCAGGTAGGTGACGAGAAGACAGGAACTTCCCATGAGTTCATTTGATTTGGAGACCTGATGAAAAGTGGAATTACTTCTGCTCTTAAATGTAGGTCTTTATGATCAAGAGAAGCTGTAACCGTTTCCCAAATCAAACATACAAAGTCTTCCTTACAGATTTTAACCTTAGGAAAAAGACAGAACATTCAACTGAAAAGATGGTGGTGGTTGGATTTCTTATTTATTTATTTATTTATTTATTTATTTATTTATGAGTTCTCTTCTTTTCCATCTGCTGAGGACCCCCAGAGGACTGAGCCCTCTGTCTGGGAAATGCAGCCCCAGCAGCAGCCCCTGTAAACAGCACAGCCCATGGAGCCCAGAGCCCTGCAGACACCGGAGCTGTGTCTCATGTCATCGGGTGGGCTTTTGCTCACGCTGCCCATGGCAGGGCTGCAGTTCCAGATGAGCATTCTGCTCATTAGTATTGCTCCTACCCAATTTTTATGTTAAGGGCAATGAGGCACTGGCACACATTGCCCAGAGAGGTGGTGGGTGCCCCATCCCTGGAAACACTCAGGTCAGGCTGGATGGGCTCTGAGCACTGATGGAGCTGTGGGTGTCCCTGTTCATGGCAGGGCAGTTGGACCGGATGGCCTTCCAACTCAAACGATTCTATGAATCTATGGATCTAATTCAGCATTTTTGCCCAAAATAACATTTGGAAGAATGCAGTATCCTGAAAACAAACTGTTTTCGCGTTGAATGTTTTTATTCTTTAGTATAGTCTGTAGAACATAGAAGGTGAAATGATTTTGCATACGTGCTTAAAAAAGTGAAGACAGGATGATTTCTAAATACTTCAGCTTTCAGTTTGATTGATAGGTAGCACTGAACTGTGAAAGATGATGGGGATGCAACCAGAAGTTAATCTTTTAATAATAAGAAAATTGCCATGAGGATTTACATGGAGGTGTCATTCTTCTCATTCCTCCCAACCTCAGCACAGTGCTGCCTTGTTACTTTCAAAGGTGTTTTCAACAGTAGCAATAGTAGTCTACTACTCTATTAAAATCAGTTAAAGCACTATATAGAAGAGTTTAGAACCCTCCAAACTAGACAGAGGAGATCAGTGACACAATGAGAAGAAACTGCAAACTCTAAAGTTTGCAAAACACTTCAAGATTTTTCAAGCTATTGATTTCTGCTTTTCAGCTACCTTTGGTAAAGCTTTAGAAAGAATAAGACTTGAAATTATGGGCTTAAATACCAGAAAATCTGTGAAACCCAAAAAATAACGTCCTGCGTGTCAGACCTTAAGGAAGAGATCCTTTTCATTGCTAACCCTATTTTACCTTTTGTTTGTCGATTTTTATACCATTGCCAGCCTCTCTGTGCCAGAAATACTGTCAGAACAAAAGTGGGTCTTGGTCCATTTGATAAAGACAGATGGACTAATTCAAGCGTATCTCAATTTTTAAACAAGAGCCGAGAGAAATGGCTTTAATTGTTACACTGGGAACACCTATGTAGCATAGTGCAAAGCAATAAATATCTAGTCTAAATGTCATAATAAATTTTGTCAGACTGAAATTTATTGGCCTGTAGAATAGTCTCAAAATGGAAAAACTTGGAGATGTGTTTTTTTTAAGGTAGGCATTGCTATAGCTAACACACTGTTCTCTTTATTGGGGAGAGATGGACCCAGCGACCAGACCTGGCATTCCTCTGTGCTTTCTGGGGCAGACACAACACATACATCATATGTCAGGGCTGTTTGGCACAATAAAGAAGTTTTACCCTAATGTCTGAATTTCTTTACTTTTGTGGGTTTGAATCAAATCCCTAAAGTTTCTTGAACGTAGCCTTTTTCTAGCTCAGTATTAATAATAGGTCAATTGCAACTTTTCTTGTGGTCACGTTGCTGACAACATCCGTCTAATCTTATGCTCCGTGGCCTCTTGGAGCATTCACTTTTAACACCCACAGAGAGAAGATATTTCAAGAAATTTCTTCTGAAGTTTATGCAAAGTAAACAGATTTTTTCCCTGAAAAGTACTGCACAAAGCAGATCTTTCTCCATCAATTCATGCTGAAATTCCCTAGCATGTGCTTCAGAATTCCTGTGTTAGCCCAGCGTCTTAACCCAGTGGAAACTTTAGATTTCACTTCTGTTATATTAATGGGTTATTTTATCTTTTTAAAGTGACAAAACAAAATATACGCAAAATAAAATAGGCTTTCATGCCTTCATGGGTTTATTTTTCATCTTAATGATTTATGTGATCCATCGCTTTCTCCCACTTTCTGGCTGTTACACACTTAGCCAAATTCTGTCGTGTAAATGATGATCAAAAGTGCAAAACAGCAGAATTCTGTCTAAAGAGGTGTGAAGAGTTTCAGTATCCAGGTAATCCCTAAGCTATGTCCCATTGATCTGATTAAGAGCAAATAACATTTCTTTTGAATGGTATATTATCCTTTTTTAATATATGTTTCTAAGAAAAGAAATCTGGAATCATAAAATCATAGAATCCTTGGAGTTGGAAGGGACCTTTAAAGACCAACTAATCCAACACTCCTGCAATGAACGGGGACATCCACAGCTCCATCAGGTTGCCCAGAGCCTGTCCAGCCTCGCCTTGAAAGTCTCCAGGGATGGGGCTTCCACCACATCTCTGCACAACCTGTGCCAGTGCCTCACCACCCTCGCTGCAGAAGAGTTTTGCCATGTATCTGGCCTAAATCTAGGAAATATCTATGTACATTTTACTCAGAATCTGCTTTGCTCTGTAGGATCTTCAGGGCCAGTAAGACATAGAGAAATAAATTCAGAGTAAAGTTTTAAGTCCTTTTCCTCTTCCCCAGTGGTTCTAGTACCACCACTTGTAGAGCATTACTTATGGCATCAGCCCTATCCCATTAGTAGTTGTTTTGCAACAGCATTTTTCTTCCAAAACAATAGTGGCCTTACTATAGTTCAGTGCTCTGTGATGATGAGGAGCTTTGCAAACACATCTGAGCACTCCGGTATCCCCTCCCTGGCTGCCTGTGTTGGAGGTATTCTCAGCTTCAGCAGTTGAACCTTGAGCCTGGATATGTACATTAAAGTCAGTGGCTCTCCCACATGCTGCAGTGATGACTTCCACGCCAGCATAATGTTCTGCAAATAAGCCTGAAGGATCCGATGCAGTTATGACTTTCCACAGTGATTTAAAAAGAATTAAGAAAAAAAGTGAAACAGGTACATTGCAACAAATCAGGAGTGAATCACATTAAAGGTCTACCGCAAGGTCCTGGGCGTTCAGTCAGGTCCTGCTGCATTGCCAAACAGCGTGAGTTCCCTTCAGCAGCTCTGAAGTGCCACCGTTAAGTTCAGCATTTCATCGCAGTAGGTGAATGTGGGCAATATGGAGCTGGAAGGTATCACTGTAGGAAACGAACACCATTATCTTTCGGTAAATTTGCAGTACTCATTTCAGGGCAGTGGAAAGCTGGAAACATCCTATATTTTGATGATAACAGATGTGCTTTGTTCTCACGAGTAAATATTTTGGAATGTCATAGTGGAAAACTCTTCCAAATACTTTGTGTTCAGCATTTTTTGTTATTTGTAGCCTCACTATCTTCCTTCTCTCTGTATGAAATTTCCTGCTTGCCAGTGTGCAATATGTTAATTGAGAATATTTGGTTTGTGCAGCAGTTTGCCAGTGCCATGCTTTTACCAAGCATAAAAACATGCAAAGTACGTGCCTGTAACTGAAGAGAGATTTAGCACGCTGTTTTCTTTTTAGATCATAGCTGAACTTCAGACAACCGTTTCCTCTCTGACAGAAGAGAACAGCCGGCAGCAGCTCACTGCAGAACAGCGGCTCCAGGAAGTTGTACAGCAGTTTGAAGATAAGAAGCAGCAGCTGATTACAGATAATAACAGAGCAATCAAGGTAATCTGGGGATTTTAGTCACTGATGCCACTAGCTGGGTTGGTGTAATTAACTTCCCTGTTCTTCAGTGGGCAGTTGAACGCAGGTATCATTCCTGCTCGCACGGCACTCACTAATTCCATTCTGTGGACTTTGGCTTTGATGTGTGGTGTGACTCAGACTTTGCTTCTAGCTGATCATGTGCCTGCATCAGAAGCTGGGGTTTGGCGAGTCTAACCCATCCACTTCAGTCAAATGCTTGGAGCTTTGCTTTTCCCTTTCTTCTAATGTTAGCTCAGGTATTGTAATGCATTTTCAGCACCTTCTTATGGTGCATCACACCAGCTTCCATTTGGTTTTCACGAGGTGATGGCAGCATTCGTGGTTAAGGATGCAATGAAGGAAAGCATCTTCTTAGTTCTACTGGAAGCTATATGCAAAGTCTCTGCAAACTATGAGGGGAATCAAGTTTGTAATTATTATTTTTGTTACCATTTCTCCTTATTTTGTTTTGCATCAGTTGTGTTCTCTGGCCTTTTATAAGCTTCTTTAAAAGTAGCATTAAGAGACTGCTGGTGTGAGTGTCCGGGCTGTGTTCCTTGCTGCTCACACACCTTGCCTCCAATCAGCTGCAGAGGACTCTCTTTAAACATTTTTCCTCTCAGAGCAGTAGAGAGCAATGGAAGATTCTTTGAAATGATGTGATCTGCTGGGGTTGACAGCTAAAGCACTTCCTTAAAAATTGCATAGAAGGAGGAAACTCCTTTTTCCTCAATAAGGAGAAAATAGTACCAAACAAAGATGACATTGTTAAATCTAGAAACTCATGAACAAACTCCTACAGCTTTTCTAACTTCTTGTGCTGGAAAGAAACGATGGGAATTATACATGTTGGAACTGTCTGTTGTTCACTTAGGGTACAGTTGATGTTGTCTACTAAATTTGAGTGATATGCGTAACGAAATTAGGTTGGCATTACTGTTTCATTATCTGGAGAGTGTTCTTTTTCCTTTCTCCATGAATCACTTAATGATCATTCTATGAAATCCTTCTCCATGCAAATGTGTTTTCAGTCATTACAGACTTAATTTAGACATCATGACTCAAAATATAATGAAATACATACAAACCAAAGGGGAATTCTGCACGGTGTTTCTGAGCAGTGTCCTGGTGAATTTTTAGCCCTGGTGCTGTGTTTTCTAAGATTTGGTCAACATGGGGAAGAAATTGCAGGAGATGTTATACCTGCAGATCTGGAACTTTTGTGTAGTATCATTAAGGTTGTGCTTGAAAAAAGATCATCCTTTGAAACCACTGATTTATTGGAAATGAACTGAAAGCCGTATATCTGAGCAGAAAATTCTTAGGAAGATGAACTGCTACATATACTTCTACAAGAGTAAAGAGATGTTTTTAATATTCAATCACTTTGTATTTTTAAGAACCACACATACTTTCTAGACAAGCATATGCAGAAATACTTTGCTTTTTATTAGCCTGGGGCAAAAAAATTGTTCCTGGTGAAATGGAATCCTAGATGTACTGGGGATAGGCATCTATCCCAGGGTAAGCTGAAGACCATGAGAGTTGATTGAAGAAACATTCTAAAGACAAAGCAATTCTTAATATGTTATAAACCTTACAGAGGAGTTAATGTAAGCTACTGAAAAGGCTATCATTGAAAAACAGGCAATTGCTAAATATAACGTTGATTTAAACTAATATTGAGGAACAGATTACAATATCCTTTATATGGTATTAGGTGACTTCCTGTAAGACCTTCCACTTATTATTCTTTTCAAAGGGAGAAATGTATTTTTACAGAAACCAACTGGCTCTCAGAGAAGTTCCACGTTTAGTCAGTAAAGTGATATCCAGATGTGGATGCCATAGTACATGATTTTGATGTTAATGCAAATTCCTGACTCTTTTCTAGTTTTCTGAGTCCTTATTATTTCATGATTGTATCCGTCTCCTCAGTCTTGATTTTTTTTTAATAGTATCTAAAGCATAGTGGAAAAGAATAAAAGAAACTTAAGAATATTTTGCTTCTTTTGACAACCTAAAAACCCAATCTGAGCAACCCTTTTAGTCTTCAGATGGCCTCAATTTGGGTCAGTTTGAGACATGCTTAAAGTTCTTGGCATTGTGTATTGCACTGTGATTTGTCTGGCCTAGGGCAAGCCAAGCTTCATGCTGTCAGAGTCATAGAATCAGGGTAAAAGCTTGGCTGGTGAACTTCCTTTCTTGTGGCTTAGGAGGTATCCACTTCAGATACCACCAGATTGCAACATCCAACAGTGAACGTCCCAAGTTGCAGTGATCTGACACAGTGCTGAGCAAAGAGGTGACTGCTATTGCTTCTGCTGGTGAATGTGAGCCTGCTGGGATTACAACAGCACTGGCACAGGGGATGGCCCCAGGAGCACAGCTCTGTGCTGTGCAGGTCTCTTGGCTTTGAGCCTTCCAGGACTTGCACTCCTTGGAGCACGGCACAAGGACGCTGCAGTGGGCCTGACATGGGGCAAAGCCAGCGAAGCTCACCTGGTGTCAGTGCCATGCCGCTCCCCTAATGTACTTACACTTCAAAGATTAGGAACCATTGATTTAGACTGCAGGATTAGTTGAGAGCACAATTATATTAATGCCCTGCAGATGGTTGGAAAAGCTTCTTAAGCTGCAGTGTCTGTTAACCTATTTGTGATGCTTTATGCCGGGCTTTTGGAAGGTTTTGGATGCTGAATTCTTGAGAATGTCTATTCAGGAGCTCTGTTGGTGATGTAAGTGCTGTGTAAACTTATTAAGGCTAAATTTAAACTAGCTGCCTTACATCCTGATAGCAATCTAGCCACAGCAGCCCAGAGCTCAGCACTGTCAAATGGTCAGAACATTTACCTAACTGTTCTGATGCTTTCGGCAGTGGATACTGCCTGGATTCAGCTCTAACATGAAGCTGACTGCATTGTAGAGGTACCTGGGGGTGATTTATGAAACCCTAGCCTTTTTTTTTTGCCTTTTTTTTTTTCTTTTTGGTGAAATTCTTTGGGATTCTGGGATTGAAAGTGCTGCAGAGCTTCAAAACGGTCAGAATGTTTTAATGCAGAAGTAGATGGCCAAATGGGGACTCCACATCAAAAAGCAGATTGTGGAAAGAAATGGATGATGGAGAGCACACAGCGACAAACCCACAACAGAAAAGGAAGAGAATGATGCTTTTTTGCCAGAGGAACCACATTTGTTATTTGGCTCTTATTACTGATTCTAGGATTCTGTTATATCCCCTGAATTAACACCAAAATTTCATTAGCAAAACATGTTTTGAAGACGATGTATTTCAACACTTTGTGTGTCAGCCAAATCATAATCAGATTAATTCCATTAACAAATAGAACTTAAAAGGTTTCTAGGAAAGAATGTCATATAATAACGTTCCTCTTCGTGTGAAGAAGTTTGAAACAGTCGTTTTTCTTCGTTTTGCTTTAAGATGTTGAGGGGAAAAAAAAAATCAGAAGTGTGATTTATAGCCGTAACAGCACAAAGGAGAAAACTTCTGGTTTTAACTTGTCCAGACTAATGTGGGCACTGAGTACTCTCAACAGCATTATATGTGAGTTAGATGCTGCCCTATCTTGGAGCAAGGAAATAGTTTCCTCCGTGCGAACGCTAGGCTGAGGCTTTATCAACACAGTGACATTTCTCAGTGCAGCTATCAGAAAATGCTCTGCTGTTCCTGTCCTTGTGTGAGGTACACTGCTTGGTAATCCCCCTTCCCTTTCACCTTTGGTTCTAGCTAAAAGTAAAGCAAATAATTTTAAGCCTTGGGTTGTTTAAAGCATTCAGAACATTTCTTCAAGGGCACCTGATATCTTTGTTTCCAAAAAGTAGTTATCAAAATATACTGGTGGCGTTTACAAACCCCTCTGAAATGCATTATGTTGGAGAAACAATGTTTTTAAAAACGTTGTGAATAAACCCCTTTTAGTCATATTTTATTATCAGCTGTGTTTATTAGCAAATTCCACTTGTAATTACAAATAATATTTGGTGTTAAAAGAAAAAGCATGTTGGAACTATGGGAACATGAGCTGAGTGATGGGAGTCCTGCAGAAGTGTTCAGCCTGTTGTCCTCAAAGTACCTTTTGGAACACTGGAATTACTTTGTATTTCCCAGTGATGTTTTTAATAAGAAAAATTGCAATCTCTTGGTTTTAAAGTCCCAGGCAAAGCTTGCTGTCAGTGTTTTAGATGTCTTGTTAATGCTTCTGAAGGGAGAAGATGCGTCAGAGAGCATACAACATAAACCGACCTGTTTTGCTGTACAGAAAAGAAGCATTTTTGGTTCTGTCTTAGAAATGAGACACTGCAGTGTAGAGCCTTCACTCTGCCCAGGGTTTGTGGCAGAGCTGGAAACTGCCTCCATCTCCTGAGCTCCGGTCGGGGGATGCATCCATCCCTTCTGCGAGGAGTTTCAGGATCCAAGCAGTAACAGGGTTAGGGTTGGGTTAGGGTCCAAGCAGTAACAGAACTGCAGTACTGCATGGTTGGAGTGGTTCTTGGCAACGAGCTAGCCCAGCGTGAAACCACATCTAACGGTACACTTGCAGTCTGGTCAGACCCCTTTGAGAGCCAGGCCAGTTCCGTTCTTTACTTTTTTGTTAAAGCTTCTGACAAGTTTCCAAACTGTGGCAAATAAAGGGGGAACAATGTACATGTTCAGCATTTTCTTTGTGCCTACAGCAGAAGGACTGTACTGGATAGCTGCTCAGAAGGCTCTGGCCATGTCTAACTGATAGCAGTGCTAGCATTAATAGGAAAAAAAGCCCTGAAAGCTAAACTAAAACCTAAAACTTAGGCTAAAGTGAGGATATATTATTTCAGTGACTTTTTGTCAGTGAGTCTTGACTTGCTGTCTTCTCTGTCTTGCACTGGTGCGGTAATGCTAGCTGTTATCATGTAGACTGCTGCTGAATAGCTGCAAGAGGAACTTTAGCCAATAAGATGCATTATTTTTAGTAAATCTTATTGTAATCTTTATCTTATCTTCAGTGATTTTTTCTAACATATCAATGCCCTTAAAAAGGAGATGAGCATTTCACTGTTGAAACTGACACTGGCTCATGTCTTATAAGACATCTGGTCAGAACATGCATTACAGTTTGGGATGGTTCGGTGACCACAGACATGCCAAATTCTGTCAGTCATTGGAGATGTTCAGAGATGTGTTTGTCACCAAGTTTTCCAGAGGGATCTCAAATCCATCTAATTGCCTTTGTAGCTAAGCATTAGCATCCTAAATGAATAAAGAGTTTTATGGGACTATCTTGATGTTAAATACATTTAGTCATTCTTCATGGGTCTCTACTTCTTTGTTGCTGACTTAAGTCTATAATAATAGTCATAATTCTGCAGTGTCTCTATTAGCGGGGAATTACAAGGCACAAACATAGAAATTTTTGTACCTTAGCGTTGTAAAGTAGTCGTGAAAATTTACCATGCAAATAACATTATCTTGCTCTTAATTTCCTGTATCCCATTTGATCAACAGAGGAACTTGTGTCTTCCAAACAGATAGGCACGTGAAATCCGCTGGGCATTTATGCTTTAGGTTTCTCTTTTTCATGGGGTCCAAGCTCACCTGCTTTTTGGTCTTTGTTGATGTGAACATTAGTTTGACCCAAATTTGTTCTGTAAGAGAAATGAGGGTTTAGCCCCAAGCTTAATGGCTGTTGCTTACGTTCTGTCTTGTGATTCCATTACATGGTTGTCTTTAAAAAGGCTGTATCAACACAATCGTGAACGCTAATGGTAACAAAAAAAAAAAGACTTACTTTTGTGTTAAGGTTTATCAGTTATTAATAGCAACCAACATCTTAAAAAGTCCTCTCTCCTTTTCATAATCATATCTGTTTTTCTGCTGCCACAAATTATTTCATTGTATGAGGCACAGTACCTTCTCTTCAAAATCACAGGGTTTCAGATGTTTAGCCAATCAGGCAAGCTGAGTGGCTGAGCATCTGCAAGTACTTTATAATATCTCTGACATGCTTTGTGAGACAAAGAATTGAGTCATCTTTTTTTCCCGCAGCAAGCTTTGCACTCTGGCATTTTTCTCGACTTTTCATGTCTCGACACATTGAAGAACTTACCATGGCCAACAGCAAAATCAGACTTACAGGTTTCATAAAAGCCTAGAACCAGTGCTCGCCTGGTCTCTGAACTGCAGCCCAATTCTGTTGGGCAGGTTTAGAAGTTTGGATTTTTCCTACATTTTCATTGTTGTCCTCAGTGTTTTGCTTTCCCTGCAGAAGATGCTTTGCTGCCTGAGTCCCCTTTGTTCTTTCTCAGCCCTAACGGGAGGCCACGTTACATCTGTCAGTCCCCAAATTACAGAATTAAAGATGCCATAAATGCATGATAAAGTATAAAATCTCATACAGTGAAGCTATCTGTTTCTTCTAGCAAGCTGGACTGCAGTAATTTTTCACTGGATGAATGCCAATGAAGATTTCAAAACAACCCATAAAATCTGCTTTTAACTGCCAGAACTGGTGTTAAAAATATGAGCGGGGTCTCTGTCTATTAGGGAGGTGCAGCGAAAGCGCTCTTAATGATGAGCATTAAATACTGACAACGTGAGCCTATGCAGCTAATGAAGATGAGCAGACAAGGTTTTTCTCTGTAATGTGAGAAATGGAAAATTAGCGTTTTTAAGGCTGCCACAACAGTTGCAGTTTATTGTGCTATGGCTTTTCAAAGATGCTTTAGTCTCCAAAAAGCACTGGGACTTCTATGACAAGGAGAGAGCTGAGCTTAGAGAGGCAGTGCTGGGGAGAGATCCAGAAGTTACAGGGCACACTGCCTGGGAGAAGAGCCCGTGCTCAAAACCCTGGGACTTTACTGAAAGGAAAAATAAAGAAGATAAAGATACAAACAAGTGTCTAACGTCCTCCAAACACAGGGCATCTGCAAAGCAGTCTGTGCATAGGACTGTGTAGACTTTCCAAGGGCTGTTCTTTGTTCCAGTTCCAGTGAGTTCCTGGAACGCAGCCTCCTTCCCTGCTCCTGGAACAGCCTTGACTGCAGGGCTTCTCCAGCCGTGTAGGTGGAAACACAATATGTGTGAACTATATATTCAACCAACAAAAGATTGCTGGGGAAAATGACATCTTCAAAGCAAACCTTCCATAGTCCACAAACATTTATTACTCTGTAGTAAAGTTTTTAAAGCCTGGCACAGCAACACGCGTTGCAGGGTTTGGCAAATAGAGATCTGGGGATGTGGACCCAGTCTACTGATCAGCGTGTATTTCCCTAAGATATCTCTCTCACGGTGTGGCTGATCCCAGGAGTGAGATAAAATAGCAACAGATTGCATTAGCTTATTCAAGCACACCGACACGATTTCCAGTATTTGCATAAACATTGTGTTTTTTTTGTGCAAAACTGTATGTTCTAATACAGTTTGCTATCATTTCTGTACTAATTGTGGTGCTCTCTGCTCCAGGGATTTCAGCAGGGGAGAGCACCGAGGATTTCAGCCTTATACATTAAAATGTTCTTGCCAAAATTATTATTGACTTTAGAGATCTTCAGATTCCATTGAAAGTTTTCTGCTGGCTCTCCAGTCCTACAAGCAGCTCTGAAACTCCAGCGGATCAAATCTCAGCATAATTTAAAAAGAAATGACTAGCAAACACTTCCGAGTGGCGGATCACAGGAAAATAGCAATGTGCCCGTTCAACTTTCCAATCTTTTGCTTAATAGTTGAGCCTTTCTTAAAAGTAACGAGAAACCTGGTGAATTTGGGGCTGTATGGGATAAGTGCCTGTATTTAGGGACAGGGTAGCAGTGGAATCGAGGGGTCGGCAGCACTCTCACCATGTTTGGAAAATAGGGTCTTTATTTTCTAGAAAGCAGAATTTTTCATACCAATGAAAATATATACTTTCCTGAGCAGTGAAGGATTATTACAAAGAAAGACTAAAGGAAAGCAGCCAAAGCTGCCATATTTCTGCCACTTTCTTGCATCAGTGGAGTTGAGAAGAAAGGAACTTTCCAAGTTACAGTACTGTACTTGAAAAGGGAAAAAGTAGGCGAGGACTTTTATCTGTGTATTCAGTAGATCAGATGGCAAACTCACCCAGACAGCCTAGCAGGGGAGCAGCTTCTGCTCTTCTCAGTCAGCCCCGCGTGGTGTGAAGCAGCACCGAGTACATCAAAAGCTACAAATATGCATTGGGAGTAAGTTTGGGGTTTTAAAAACATCTGTCTAATTAGCACGGCTTCTATATTTGCAAGTTCTGGCTCTGACGCACAGCTCCAAGCTGAGCAGAAGTGGCTTTTTCATCTCGTGAATTTGTGTAAGAGGTTAAACCTAAAAATACTGTCACCAAACTTGACCCTTCTGATCCTAGATACAATCCTATCTCATTTCCTTCTTGTATCAATCGCTCTTTTGTGCCTTGGTGGAAAATGCACGCTCCAGCAGCTAGCCAATTTTCTTCTGGAAAAAAAAACAGAACTCAGATCATTTTAATTGAATGTTATTATCAGCCAGTTCTTGTGGTTTGACATGGATTCGAAATGAAGCAGTTCATCTGCTTAAAGAATGCATAGGCACTAGTATAACAACTTCAGTAAGTTTTTGGATGCCTTCATCCGAAGGGAAATTGGTTTGACTTGCCCTTCAGTGGAAATGTTTTGTACAGTTGGTAGCCAAAATAGCGCTAGAGCCTCGAAACTGAATGAAATTCTGTTTCTGTATATCAAATTTTGCTCCCTTTCTCATTAAAATTTATACAGTAAACACTTTCATTTATGCCTGGTTCACCTTGTTGCCTTGCAGTTCAAAGAGACTCTCAGTATCTTCGTACAGTGGACATGTACATAAGGCAAAACAACAAGTTAGTCTCATTGAAAACGTGCACTCTTCTTTGAGCCTTTTGCATGTGGATTCTGCACTTAGTGTGCAGGCTCCATCTTGCAATGGAGTTTGGGATCCATCCCTTGGAGTGGCGTATTGCTCCCACTTCGTG
The DNA here is from genome assembly GCA_024606505.1 of Aquila spilogaster. Lineage (NCBI taxonomy): Eukaryota > Metazoa > Chordata > Aves > Accipitriformes > Accipitridae > Aquila > Aquila spilogaster. Next base: position 9,184 of record JANHGO010001331.1, on the reverse strand, counting down.
TACCACCTACATTGTGCTGATTCTCTTCATCAATGAATAGAATTCAGTGCAGTATTTTATGTGTTAACCCTTGCAAGCATGCATGAAGGCTGTAGACTTGATGCTGAAGCTTGCAGAGAAGGCTGGGAACTTCAAGGCTGAAGGTTCTTCATAAGCTCCTCTGTGCAGGCATCACTTGACTTGTGTCTTTGACCTCTTCAAAATGCCTTTGGTCCTCCACTGAGGAGACCAATTCATGGGGCTTAAAGAACTCATCTGTTTTCTTCTTCAGGGGTCTATCAAGTTTATTCTCAGGCAGCTGGAATGAGTGTTGCCTACAGGCTAAGCTGTAGGACTCTCAATGAGCTTCTTGGCAAAAGCTTCCTATGCAACTGCCAGATAAGAAAGGATTGGAAAAGCAGTAAAGCAGAGATTCGTCAAGCGCAACAAAACCCGTAGTCCTCTGACACAACCACTTTTTAACTTCTTCTGTTAGGAAAACTGTTTCTGCTTACTTGTAGTTCAAGTTTTCATGGCACTAAAGTCAGTAACATCATCTGTCAATGTGTTAATGATTACAAAACCAAATCGTTCAGCACTGGTGGTGTTCGTGTATGATCTAATCCATTAATGGAACCAAACAGCTACCTGCAGTAGTGGTAAAGGTACCTGCTGGAACTGCCTTCGTGAGCTTGGCCAACCAATCGTGAGAACCCCAAATTTGAATTTCTAATATGTCTCCTACATTTGGCACCTCAAGAGAGCTATATCCCCAGTGAAAATAGCAGGTTGCCAATTATGAAGAATTCATTAAGATGTGCTGAAGTTCAAAGTGAAAAGGCCAGTTCGTCACAGGTCAGGGCAACTCTTGTAGTGGTTCCTCCTTTGCCTCGAGCAGCAGCTCTTCTCCAGAACCTGTTTAGTTTTCTGCCAGCTCTGTTGGCACGTGAAGAGAGCCCCACATCACATCTCCTTGCGAGTAGTTTTATGCTGGAAGCCTATGCCCTGAATATGCCGTTTTCCTGGCCCAGCACGGCATGAGATCTACATTTCAAAACCTGCCCATGTCGGTCTTAGAAGACAAAACATTCAGTGCACCTTTCACTTTGTTTTTTTCGAGGTCTTCTGTAAAGTCTCAGCTCAGTTTCATACTGGATTTGATCTCTCTTTAGAATATGAGGAAGAAACAACTCCTGCTGCCTAGAAAGGGAGGAAAGCATCCTGGGCCGCATTCAGGTCATCTGTGAATCAAAACTGAAGGCCTTGTCTACTTTCTACATCACTGCTCAGGGAGCCACCAGAGTGCCCGTAGGTAGTCTTCCATGTTCCATCTCAACACTCATACTACTGTTACTGTGACTCTCTTCTCACCCCACATCCTCCCTTCCACCAGCAGAGCCTAAACTGGAGGAGGCACAGAGAGAGGATGTGCTTCGCTGGTCAGGAATATGCCCATGGGCACCTGTCCTCCACCCAGCACTGCTGCTCTGCTTCCAGCTTGCAATGGGAGAGAGGCTGGAAGTACAAATGGGAGAAAGCTGAACATGAAAAGAGAGCTTGTTTACTTACAGAGAACTTGGGAGTGGCTGAATGAAACTGTATAAATAAAAATTTGAGCCACCAAATGTGAGATACCTGCAGACCAAGTCAGTCTTCTGCAGGTAGCTTGGAGGAGAAATCTGAAATACTTATTTTTAATATGATTTATTTAATAATGATTTTTAGAAGTTATCTGTCTGCCTTCAGATGTTTATACTGTCCATACTGCCTTTTCTTTTCTCCTGTGCTCTACCAGGTCTCCTCTCCATCCTGAGCCACATGAAATGTGCTTGCAAGCCAGGTTTGGCACTGCTGTGAACTCGTTTGCTAGCACCTGGCTCTAATAATCCAGCCTCCCTCTATACGTGTGAAGGCTGTCGTGCCTTTTCCACTTAAACTTGCTGCTCCTGGGCAAGCTTATTACTGCCTCCTTATCAGATCCCAAAGCTGCATCAAGATGGATGCAACTTTAACAGTATCAGAGTTCTTAGTTCTTTCATGCCGCATCCTGGGTCATTTTCCTCGCAGTTTATGTCTCATATGTGATAAGGAATAGTTCTCTGAGTGTGCCTGAAGTAGCTGGAAAGCTCTGCTTGCTGTGCTATGCAGGTCTAATGAGAGACATTAGTATGTAATGGCACAAATGAGAAACTGGTGGTGCTTTAGAACTTTATCTGTTTTCTGTTATTTTTAATGCTTTTGCATTTTAAAAATGTCATCTATATAAGAATATTTGGAACTACTTACATATAAAGAAAATATGGAAAAATGAAAAGAGTCTGCCTTGCTTGTAGGCATGCCAAGCAGGCTTGGCAGCCCTCACACCGCACTGATGGAGCATTGCTCGGCCATCTGAGCTCCTGCAGCATTCCCTACCTGCACAGAAGCATTTCTGAGACCAGGAGAACACTGGCTTGAGATATTGTCCTTGTTCAGAGCGTTCTGGGAGATGAGTGAGGTGCCCTGCAGGGTGTGATGGTTATCAAAGACTTAAACAAGGAGAAGAAATTAAATCAAAACTCCCTAGAAATCAGATCTGCCTTGTCATGACTGCAATAAGAGTTCTGGACATTCCACAGAAAACATATCTTGGAGTCAAAAATAGCTTTGGCGTGTCTTTTCCCTTTCTCACTCTCTTGTGTATAAATTGCATCTAATTTGTCACTGGCAGTGGTGAAATTATCAGCATCAAAGCGTCAAGTGCAGGAGCCTGTTGTAAGTGCTGCAGCAGAACTCCCTGCCCAGGGGTCTGCTCTGCCTGGTATGTGTGTTCTGCACATTTTCTTGTAGACCAAACAGCTCTTAGAAGGAATTGCTTTTGAGGGAAGCATGGCCAATAAGTTTAAGCTGCCCTCATGCTTTGTTTTCTTATTAGTGGTTCCAATTCAACAAAAAAAATGACTTTAGAGCTAAAGAAGTACAGATGTAGGTGCTCCCAGAAAGGAGTTATGCAAGAGATGGAGTCAAATACTTTATATAAAAAGCTAGCAGAAACATTTGAATGGGTTGTAGAGCCTGGCATTATTCTTTGCTATCTGTATATGTGTTTTTCTGTCTAAAATATTTTCTATGAGTATTCTAGAGCTCTAAAATGGAGGAGGAAAAACTTCCAAAGAAACTGGAATAGATCTTACACCCGTCTGATTTCTTGGAAAAAAGATGAGCGTAAAGGATTTTCGAGGTGTTTAGAATCATTGGTATTATGACAGCACGCATCCCTGTCATAACGTTACATGATTAACGAGATCAGAAACATTCTGGGATGTTCTGATCTGTCCTACTAATGCATCTTTTAAAAGTATAAAGTCAGCCTCTGTAAAATAAATACTTGAAAAGCAGTTTTTGTTTTCCTCAGGCTGGTGAGATTAGAGTTTCGTAATCTGTTTGACCAGCTGCAGAGGATGTTCTTTTTCATTTTTTCTTTTTAAGTAAATGAGCTTCATCTCAACAAGACTAAAAAAACATACAGCTTCAGAAATGCTCAGTTTTCCCTCATACATTTAAATGCGAGCAATTGCACTGTCATGCCTTGTTGCAAATGTAATTGGGACGGAGGTCATTAATAATTTTTCGAGACTTGGAATGAAAGAATTTCCAAGTTTCCAAGGGTACGTCCGCCCTTGTCGGAAACTTCCAGTTTTTGACTTAGAGACGTAGTTTGAGAAGATGCTGCCTCTCTCACCTTGCGTGCTTGGGGTGTGCGGGCACGCGGGCATCAGGCTAGCTCTTGCTCAGTTCACAAAGCAGTGATTTGCTTGGTGAGTTAATATTTTTGAGTAAGGTTTCTTCGAAAGATATAAAGACGTTATTAGCTTTCGTGTGTGTGTGTGTGTATAAGGGCATGTGTATAATTTTCCATAGTGGGGAGAATTCCAGCAATATCAGGCAGTCTGCTAGCTCATTGCACAACATGAATAGCTTTCTTTTGTTCATGCCGGGAATCGGTTTAGCCTGTTGATTGGAAATAACTGAGCCTTTCATATTTTCTTCTTAAGGGAGCGTAGGAGAATAAGATGTTTTGCAAAGCCTGTTACCAGTGTTTGTGTTAGCAGGTCTTCGTGCATGGGGGACATGGAATGCGTTTGAAAGGAGACCTTTGTAGAGCACCAGGGGTCCGCTGGAACCCCAATTGGGTCTCCAGGTGTAACGTTTCAGGACACTCACTTAAAGTGACAGTTTGGTGATAAACGGGGTTGGGAATGGAGCACCCGGCGGGGAGGAGATTGCCTCGTTCAGCTGCTGATTGATAAATACCTTTATCGGGAGTCAGATGTTCAGGAAATTCTGCTCGAACCCCTGATGTTTGTTTTTGTGGAGCTGTTGGTAAGAACAGAACGAGCAGCAAAACCAGATGTTTTACATGTCCGTTTGTATGCACAACAGCAATTTTTCACTAGCAGAGCATCCCCACTGATGTGACATTGGCCATTCTCATGACATACCATCAAAGAATGAAGAAGTTGCCTGAAAACACGGAAGCCGACATTGGGTCTTCCCAGGAAACCTGCTCAGAGCGTGGCAGACTCTATGCCATTGCCTTTTATTGTGAAGTTTTTAATGAAAAGCAAATGAGGAGATGAGAATTGCAGGGGGCTCAGTGCCCGCTCCGCGCTGCCATTCCGTGTGTCAGCCAGTGACCTGATTGGGAACGCTTCCTTTTGGATAATAGTCTCAAGATCACGCTGAAAGGTTGACATGAAAAGTACCTGAAGTATTTTCTGTGTGCTCTGAGGCTGATAACAAACTTTGCAGTTCCGGTTTTAATAACGACGGGGGGAGCTACGAAACTTCAAAAGGTTTGTGATAAATGTTTTTTGACAATGCATCAGCTGAACATTAGGCAGAATCTTGGTAAATCCCCTCATAAGTGGTTTAAAATGGAGTTTTGAACTTTTCCTTCATAACTGTATGCTTAAGATGTCATGGCATCTTTGGGTTTTAAAGATTTGTTCTGTCGGGTGTATGTGAACTGTTGGTGTTTCTGTCTGCACCTCAGAGAGCAGAAGGGGGAAAAGATGCGGCTGTGCAGGGAACCTTGGCCATGGGTCTGAGGGGGCTGCAGGGAAGGACCAGAGGAACAGAGGGCTGGTAAATATTGTGGGAAATGTCCCCAGCTGACAGTGTTCAGAGTGACTTCACTGCAACAACTCAAGGACAGGCAGAGCAATGCTTACACACGGCAACCGCTCGTTGGATTGTGTGGTTCATTGAGAACAGCAGATGAAGGCATCTTCTGCTGCTCTCTCCTCCCTCCCCTCTGCTGTCACCTGTGCCACTCAAAACAAAGCCAAAACAATTCCTTCCCTGGCTCCGTGGAACACAATGCCAAACTTCACAATGCATCCTGCTCTTTTCCTTGAATTGCTGTCTTTGCAGGACTTGCTGTGCCCTATGACATCCTTTGCATTTCAAATGAATTCTGTTTATAGTGCAATGCAGTGAAGTCCCAACTCAGCAAAATGCTTTGGTCCTTGCCTAACTTTAAGCCCACAAATAGCTCTGTTGGTGCTGTCAGTGTTTAGGGGTGTACGACTGAGGACATTGCAGAAAAGCGGTCTAAAAACTTTGGCCAGCTACACTAGATATTTGCAGAAAATGGCAAAAACACAGTGGTGTCTTAAAGGAACAGAGGGGGAAGGAATCCACGTGTTGACAAAACTAACGGTACTCTGGGAATCTCCAGAACTCCCGGATCTAGGTGGGGTCTGATCTGAAGTGGTGTTAAGGGGCTGCTCAGGAACTTGTGTGAATGATCTGCTCAACAGGCAGCGTCTAAAATACACTGCCAATCAACTCCTCCAAACAGATCATGAAACATTAAAGTAGTGTAGCGTCAGGCCCAACCACACAGGAAAGAAATGTTGGAATAGACACTTCTTGTAGTTAAGAGACCTACTTGCAAAATTTTTCACTGCTACTACAGAGACTTAATTTCGTTCCTGGAGCCAAATTTTCCTCTTCCTTCCTGAACCCCTTTCTTTCTTCCCACGCTACCTCAAGGGAAGAAGTTCATGTACTTCACAACGGCATCTCCTACTGGCAAAGCGCAGAAGCAATAGAGGCTAACGAGAAGTGGCTGCTTGACGTGCCAAAATGTGCAAAGCCTACAGCTGTGCTTAGTCTGCAAGATCCCCACTCCCGTTTTGAAATGTCAGCGAAGTGGGCTGCATCTCCAAATGTCTTCAGTATATGGCAGTTCACGTTCTTCCAAGTAGGAGCTGCTGACTTCTTTGCCTTGGAAAATTACCCCTTGTACCTGATCCTAAAACAAAGGAACTTTTTTTTTCTCTCATGATGATTGGTAGAAAATGGGCGACCAGCTCTTTTGGGGACACGTTTTAAAAGGAGCTAACGGTTACATTTTCATGCCACGTTGTAATTTGCGTTCACTATTCATGAAATGGTGTTCAGCAGTTGACATCATACATTAGGCATGAAGATTCCCAGATCTGCCGCTCTCTTGGACAAATTGGTCTTTGCAGAACTTCTCCCTTCTCCACCCACACTCACTTATTAGCAGCTTCACCTTAATGAAGTTGAATGGATGGTAAGAGGCTAGAAGGTCAAGTGGAAGGAATGTGCTCAAGAAAGTTTAAATATTGCTTATGGTGTTTTACTTTCTATTCCTGGGGAGCAATAAAGCATAAATTTTCTGTACAGTCATAATAGTAATTGTAATGTTACCTGTAGGATGGAAAAATAATTTGAGTTATTAAATACCGTAACTATTTTCAGTATAAAATAATAGATTTTATTTTTCTGTCGCAACAGCGTTGGCTCCGTGCACATAGGTTGTGGAGAACTTTGTTTGCAAAAACAAAGCTATTGTTTTAACAAAAACCACAGAATTTTTGCCTTTCATATTGAATCAGTAGCATAATGAATAGTGGAGCAATAGTTCAACATCAAAGGAGACTTTTTGGATATATAGTGTGTTGCAGCAACAGTGAAAAAGTTCCCACCAGAAAGGAATTTTTCCATATGCAAACAGCAAACATATGTATTAGGTTAAGCCCAAAAGATTTCCCTTGCTTTCCACCAAAACCTAGAGAGGACTCAAGAGCAGAGGTTTTCAAACAGTCACATGCTGGAATGCAGCGCGGGGAGCAAGCATGGCCAAGGTACAGAGCAGTGGCAGTGCACCAAGCTCTGCTGGGAACCAACAAACACTGATGGTGCACCAATAATTTGGCTCCGACATCAGTATTTTGCTTCTCAAAAATACACTTTTTTGCTCTGATCAGTGGAGCTATATTGGTGATCTTCGTAGATACATTTCATTATTTATCTCTAGCAGGAATAAGCCCAGACATACTTGCTTGTCTTTATCAAATATTTTGAAGAGAAATAATGATGGCTTTAAAAAATGTGAGTAGAGAATGTCAGTTAGAAAATAAATGCCTGAGAGTAATTCTGATGGGATACTTGGCCTGCTTGCTTTAAAGAAGAGTTGTGTTTGACCCTGTAAACTGGGAGGCCACCTGGTACACAGCTCTTCCCAGACAGCCCATACCTGCAGCTGCATGCAGAGAGAAAGGTATTCAAGACTGAGCATTTCTGTAACATAATTGTAGAGCACCTCCACATATACTTCTGGAGCAAAAATTGCTTCATTTTTTGTTATCATTCACAGAGTTTTCTGTAAGCTTCCAGAGCTAGGTTTTCTTCTTATGATCAGGGAGGGAAAACACATCAATGGATGTAATTTAAATTTAGAAGGCACTTAAAGAGGAGCCTTATATTCAGAATTATTGTTGGCACATGTTTTGAGGATGTAAAGTGGAAGCCTTCTTCTGTGGGCATTAGTTAGGAGATAATTAAATCTACCGTAGGTAATTATGGTAGCTTTTATTACTGCATCTTTCATTAACTAATTATATTAATTTGGTAATGTTTGAAAAATTCTTTGAAGATGAAAAGTGTTAACTATTACTACCTTTAGCAGAAGTATTACTGTGCACTGTTCATAAATACTGAGGTCTTTTCTTGATACAGATGCACATCTGCATGTGCAGAGTTGCTGTTAGAGCCAGTGAGAATGACATGGGTATGTCAAGAAGAGACTGCTGTGACTTGGTGCAATGTGATTGCAATGGGCTGTGACTTTACTGCTGATAGGTTTTGTTTCAAAGTGAAAATATATTGGGTTTTTAACAACTTTTAGAACGTTTTCCTTCTAAGAACCTCTTATTTATTCAACCCTCAGTAGCAGAGAGAGAAATCTGCCAGCATCTTTGTGATCCCAGGGGGATGAGAGCAGGAATAGTGCCCTGCTGACACTCAAGAGCTCACCAAAAGTAGGAAATGATTTTAGGTCGAGGAAGAAGAAATATTGCACCGTTTGTAAATACAGTACCTCCGCATCACTGTGATTTTTGTTTATGTAATTCTTCCAGAACTGAGTTTTCTCTCAGGGAATCCAACACTTCTCTTTTAAGATATCCTGTGATTAAAGGATAATCAAATCAGTTTTCAGATATTAAAGACTAAATCCTTTGAATATTCCCATTTCATACTTGTTCATGTGATTTGTAGGAGTCTTTCCCTTACCAGCTTTGCGTTGATTTAGATTAAGCCTTGTAACTAATGCCAAAAATGTATTCCTGCCTTGAAAAGGGATTTTGTAATGCTGGCATCATACCCTTTGTCTCTCTGTGGCTCCCTGTCAGAACCATGCACTTTACAAGTTTAGGGTTTTTTTAAAGAAACCCTTTGCAGCCTCAGTCTGGACTCACACCCAGAGCGGGGCTGAGTCCCTCTGCTCTGGTGCACCATCCCAGCCCCTCTGGAGCTGCACGGGCCGAGCTCTGCGCCTGCCTCTCCCTGTCTGCCAAGCATTTTGCTGGTGATAACCAAGCCACCAAGCACCTTCCAGGAGACAAAGATCAGGTGTTCATTGCTCCTTTCCTATCAGCCAGTAACCAAACATGGCATGGACTGCCGTGACAGCCCTGGTCCCATCCACCAGCTCCACTTGAGGTCCTGAAGTCTGACAGCTGTACTTCAGTGCCATATTCTCAAAACCATCACTCTTCCATCCTTCTCATGTCACTCAAAGTCATGTGTGACCAAAACATTTACATTATAAATTTATTTTAGGATCCTTTCCATTTTTATAAATAAATCAAATGAATGTTCCTTTTATACAGCTGTAATTCACCCACAT
>JANHGO010001330.1:0-34839 GCA_024606505.1 Aquila spilogaster | reverse complement strand
TTTAAAGCTTTCACATCACCACTGGAATATGTGTAGTCATCAATACCTTCAAAAAATACATTTTGGTGATAAACATTATGTTGCTTTTTTTCTTCACAAATTAAATAAACCATCTCTTTAAAAAAACGCTCTCAGAAACTGGGCAATGACGGCGTCAGCTGAGCACGTTTACTGGGAAAGTTGAGCCAAATTTCAGCCCAAGATCCCAAACATATTCACAGTTCTCATACATCTACTGTATCAGCCCTCCCGTATTCATAGCCATTTAATGGCATTTCAGTACATTTACCATTTACATTTGCCTCGGTAATGGGGACAACAGAATAACAGAAAAGACATATGGAGTCCCTTCAGCCAATGCATCTACATTGCTTAAACTAGTATCAAATGCCTGAAGCAATGATGTTTTTACTACTTCACTTAGGGCAGTATTTTCATCTACTAAAAGCTATGCACCTTTCTAAACCTTGTAATAGCATTAAAGCTACTCTGGATAATCAACCTGCATTTCCCACTGCTTACTTTCAACTCGTTACTTTTCTCCATCACATTTATGTCTTTCTAATGCTTGTAAATTCTGTCTTTCACTGTCAGTTTATTGAATTCTGCTAATTCTTCCAATAGAATCTGTTATTCTAGCTCCTTCTTTTGTACGGTCATGGCAAGGACATTGATCAAAATATTTATTCTTGTAGTGGAAATCAATGATCTCACATTTTGTATTTTCCCTTGAAACTCTAACTGCCTTACTAGCTTTCTTATCATAGCAATAGGATGGGCAAAAGAACCCAAGTTTCAGCTTTTCCCAGGAATTAAACAGCTCATGTTATGCCTGTTCCTGAGAACCTTTTGAAAATTAACCTCCTGAACCAGATAATGCTATCTAAAGGAAAAGAGTTACTTTTTGTAATATTCAAAAATACAGTGATCAAACATCATGCTAACATTTTTTTTAAATACACACAATGGCTTTATTCATATCTACAATGCATATATTTACTTAGAGAAAAAAATTCCAATGCAGTGAAACAATGGTTAAATAAATGTAAAACTTGAGAAGGAATACGGCCAAATCCTTGGAAAACCAATGAACCAAATCATGATACATTTGAATAAATGAAAACTTGATAAACAACTTGAGTTGGTTCTAATATAGGCTATACTTCAATATGTACTGATTGATGATAACTCTGGCATCATCAGTTAAATAACATTTCCCTTTTAGAAAGTGAAACTTGAATGGCTTAAAAACACACTGGAGCTTATGCTTAGTACAATATCACCTCGTCTGCTGTCCATAGAAAGTACATATATTCATAATCCTTATTACATAATTCTTTCTTTTTATTATTTATTCAATTCAATCTTTAAGTTTTTACCTAGCTATCAGCATAAAAAAAACATTTGTGCAACTAATAGGTAAGTAACAATAAATTGCAGATGTGAATGATGGACAGCGTGTGTACTGAGATATCCAATAGTATATAATGTAGTTCTGTTGACTTCACCTGAGACTCACACTGCTTGAAGTGGGAGCATATTATACAGGTGTACCCATTCTGTTACTTCAACCCACAACTCACTTGCAGTGGAGCACTTCAGCACATTTATTCAGGTTTGGCACCTATTGTTCAGTTATTACTGAAGCGACTGATATCATTGCTCAGATGAATTTTAACATTACTGATACAAACGAAAAAAAAAAAAAGAAAAGCTGGACTTGTTTGGTGCTTCCAAACAGCTAGAAGCACTTTTGCAGGTATTTACAAATACTGGAGACCTTTATACACAAAGGAAGGTGCCTCTGTAAGGAAACCAGCCTACTACTGCCTTACCTACAGTTTGGAAATATGCCATAACAAGTATTGTTTTGTCAAATATATTCTTAAAACACACCATGCTCACACACACCTACTGCAAGCAGCTTACATATGTGCCAAACACCATCTTAATTGGACTCTCCAGTAATCTCTGCTGAAGCCTGAACTGTTACAGTGCTAGGATGGACAGCAAAGGGATTGTTCTGAAAGCACTCAATAAGTTTTCTCAGGATTATCCAACAGTGGATGATCTAATGAGCATTAGTCCTTCCTGCATCCAAAACTGTACGTACATACATCCAGTGTGGATGCTGCAAACATTAACATAGATATTTAAGGGCACAGAAGCTGCAAGCATGGAATGAGACAGCTTATTCATGCCATTTGGTTTTAGAGTAGTTCAGTTGGTTTTAGAACTGTTCAGCTGACATATTTTACCCTTGTGTCTTAGCACCATTTCCTACCTATCAAGATTCTCAAACGAGTAAGATTTCAATCAGCTGAATTCCATTTTAGAGAGGTAAGAGATCTTTGTTATTCCTTCAGTTACACAACAAGTTAGAAAAAAAAAGAAAAACTTGTTACCTGCAAATCTTGCTTCAAGCTCCTCACTTTTATTTGGGATGATATAATTATTGGAAGGCACAAAGGTGCAGCACGGACAGTGTAAGCTTATCTTAAATCCAAGGTTCCTGTCTGCAAAACATGAAAGTAAGTGGAATAGGTTTTTACAAGTGGAATGAGCCTGAAATACTGCTGAGTTAACAGATGATGACTTGGGGCAGGAGTGAAGACAAAACACTGCTTGTCACCTCTATGATGGAGCCATTCATGTACAGCCTCAGTGACATCAAAAGACAACCATTCTCCTTCAGCTCTTGTTTTAACCACTTTGCTGTCAATGTAGCGCTGTCCTGGTGATGATAATTCTTTGGATTTCAGAACCTGCAAGAAATAATAATTATGATTGTCTGCAGTTTAATATTTAGCAGATTCGCACTGAAGTGGACCACCAACACTATAAAAGAGCAGAAGAAATTATTACAGCTTGAATTTCTGTGCAACAAATGTACATCCAGTCAAGTTTTCAGTACTGAAAGAAAATACAGTATGTCTTAGTTTCTACAGAATCATTACTATCAATTCCAATAGCAATAACAACAAGGATTCAATAGTCTGACTATTACAGTAAAGGTACTTGGCTAATGGAGTCTTCTTCATTTCCCTTAGAATAGTGCTGCAAATGGTCTCTACCCACCATTAGCTGCTCCACGCTTCAAAGTCCTCACAGAGCTACCATGTCATGGTTCTGCTCTGTTGCTACTGCAGTGTATCTTATGATGATGCTTACTGCAGTGTATCTTATGATGTCTGACTTTCAAAAACCAAGTAATGTACGCCCATGTTTGCTCCCTACTTTACAAGGAATCTTCTTCGGGTGTGTGGGGAGAGAAAGGTGATAAAAAAAACACCTCAAGGAAATAAGCTTTTGTCCCCAAGCGAAACATGCCATCACATACTTCTTCCTAAGAGAATTCTCACAGGACGACTGCACTGAAAATTCATCCTGCAACACTAGTGGTTAAGGGAATCACTGCAACTGGAACATCAAAACAGAGGCTATTCCACCTTCTTTACTAACACACTGGCTAGAGTATATCCAACAGAGGGCTGACTAGGAAGACCAAGGGACTCAAACACCTCTCCTACGAGGAAAGGCTGAGAGAACTAAGATTGTTCAGCCTGGAAAAGAGAACGCTCAGGAGGAATCTTACCAATGTGTGTAAACACCTGAAGGATGCAGAGAAGATGGTATCAGGCTTTTTTCAGTGGTGTCCTGCATAAGGACAAGAGGCGGTGGGCTCAGATTGGAACAGAAGAGGTTCTGTCTGAACATCGGTAAGCACTTCTTTATTGTGTAGGTGTCAGAACATTGGAATGGATTGCCCAGGGGTTATGGAGTCTCCTCCTTGGAGAAGTTCAAAAGCCACTTGGACACAGTCCTGGGCAACCTTGAGGTATCTTTGCTTGAGAAGGGGGTTGGACCAGATGACCTCAAGAGGACCTCAACCGTTCCGTGATTCTGTGATACCAAAAGCTGAAGTACAAAATAGTCTATGCACTGAAGATGTGATGTTGCTTACCCTTAACTAATCTGCACAGTATTGACTTATTAATGCTTCCAGCCTTCCTTCTGACTTTCAGTACTGGTTACACCCTAAACAGAAAAAAAGTATTGTCCGTACAGGTAACCTGTGGGCATGCAAAACCAGCCAGGTGTGAATAATGGTCATGCAAAGATCTGTGCAACAGATGATTCTGCTGCTGTCCAAACCTAGATGCCAGCTGTGTTTGTATTTGAATCAAAAGTTTCAGCAAAGCTTGCTGCTGAGCACGCAATAAAAATTACCTATATAAAAACCCTCAACTCCTCCCCTTCAAGGCACAGAACTGCATGCCTGGAATTTCAAGTACTCACAGTCTTCCTTGTATCTACACTTGAGTGACTGCCTTCTCACATACAAGCATGGGCTGCTATTATGTACCTTACCTCTAGAATGAAAACAAGGGGGCTTTCAGCTGCTAAAAAGTTTCTGGTTTCCAAGTTACTGCCAGGTTGATAGTTTTGTGATGCAGGAAGTTGGAATACCACACCATGTTAAGTCAACTCCAATCAACATAACATACAATAACATCACTTTGTAACTTTTAGCATGCCAGCGGTGTGAGTTTGTGTTTTGTTTTGGGTTCTTCCTCCCTTTAGCCATCCAAGTCCATCTCCAAATGAGTAACTGTCAGACATGTCTCATTGTTTCCTCCTATTTTCACAGCCCAGACCAGTCTGATATCTAGCAAACTACTCATATAAAGCAATGATGAAACTGCATAATGTTTATGTAGAAAGGTATTTCAAAAGAGGTGTGAAATTATGTCACCATAATAAACTTTTCATAATGAAACAGAAAAGCAAGCTTGAAAAAAACAGTTTCTGTCCAACACGTAGAGATTCCTCCCTCTTTATTTCAAGTGAAGGCTGGATCTCTCAGAAGTCAACACTGCAGCTGCAGCTCCTACAGTATCAATTGTCTACAAAAAGAACAGCAATCTGATAAGCTCTTTGCCTTTCTCCTGATCATCAGATTTACAGCAGGAGAAGTGAAGAAGACAGACATGAGAAGGTGTTAGTCCCAATCCAGAAAATTAAAAAACATTGCTAGTAGGGGATGCTAATGTCTCCAGTAGAAATTGAGGGCACTCAAACATTCAACACTGGGACTCCTTTTTACGAGGCACCCTTCAAACAAAGTGTTTGAACAACTGTTTACAGAGAATCTGGCAGCAGCAAGGGGACTACCATTGCCCAGAAGTGCCAAAGAGATGAGACAACCCACAATCAATGCTGGGAAAGTCCCAGAGAAGTACAAATATAACTTTGCCTTCCCTTTGGTCTTTATCAGGTCAACTCAAGTGTTTCTGAGGACGTAATGCAGCTGTCACTCTGCAGCAATGTGCTGGGGGTGGAGGGGCAGGGGAGCAAATGGGACACAAGAACTTGGCTAATTTTTCTTCCTTTCTGCATAGTCATATCTTTCCACAGACTCCAGAAACTGCATACCTCGCAGTTTTGGCAGTGATGTAAGGATCTAAAAGTAAGCAATGTGCCAAAAGCAATTTCTTGCTGTTAACTATAATTGGTCTTAGATGTGTTTTGAAAACTCAGTTGTGCTTTGGTATCCAAACGAGAATGACTTTATCCCAATCTCACTCCTATGAAAGGACAAAGTCAAGGATTGGCAGTGTCCAATTGGCATGAGAGGCATTTATAAACATACAAGAGACCATCACTGCACATATTCAATAGTACAGAGAACATCCATCCTGATCTAGGAACTGAATTATAAGAAAAGTGATTGCACATTTCAAAACTGAAGGACAGGATGGACAGTGTGGATTAAAAGAACCGGATAAAATCCATCCTTCAGTGTCTACAATATCTGAGACTGTGAGTTCTCTCCTTGTGGTTTATGTAGTGTGTTCAGGAAAAAAATTATGAGGAATGAGCTAAAAAGTCAAAAAACTAAGTATAGCAAAAGTAATTTCCACAACTGACATCATGCATTAAACAGGCACTAGTAATTCTTAAGCAAAATGTTGCTGAGTATTATATGAGTGCCACACACAGCGAAATTAGCAGGCCTGCTTCAACCTCAAGCAAAAATGATCTTTTAGCCTCACTGTTTCCATTTCCCCTTTCTTTTTTTCCTTTTCTTTTCTTTTTTTTTTTTTGTGTGTGTAGAAATAGCAGTCCTAACACAGAGCTAATGGATGATAAAATCCTAGGCTCATCAGTCTGTTTCCTCCCACAAACCCACCAGATGAATGACTCTCTTCACTTTTCTACAGTGCATTCTATTTCAATCCACGCTGAAGCAACTGCTCTCTGCACAGTGAGAATTAAAATGGCCTCTTTGTAGGAACCTATCAGAAAGTCTTAAGGCTAACAACATATTCTTCCAACATGCTCCCAATAAATTATTACATGAGATATACTTCCTACTAGATCAACTAGCTTAGTTAAAAAGACGAAAAGCCTTTTGTATGCCTTGCGGCTCTAGCACTTGAAAGCTTGTCTACTTCTTCAAACCATACTATAACTCTTAGAAGAGATATTACCCTTACCTATAAACACTGCTTTGTCTGTAAACATTGCCTTGCCTTTATGCTTAGCCCATTGCAACCACATCTAACACAATCAAAAATGTTGTTGCTCAACTTGTATCTGCGGGATGCCTGAAAGGTGAATGTTTTCGTCCAACAGTTTTCAGTGCTCCAAGTACATTAACATAAGAAAAAAGAACACTAGAGAGAAAGAAGACTGAACTAAACATGCAGCTCAATCCTCTCTCATTTCCTCCTGGAACCGCATCCAAAAAATCTATCTTTTTGGTATATCTATAGATAATGACCTGGATTGCCAGAGCTTTCAGGGCTGGGAGTATCATGTAGGGGAGCGTACCACCTACACATAGAAATAACATCCAATCACTTGCTAAGTAGGAGACAGAACTTCCACACATATCATCTCACCCCCCTCACCTACAACTGTATGCAGAAGTAGCTGACAGTGCACAAAAACTGCATGGGTGCAGGTATGAACATGCACACCTTTACACATGCATGAGTGAAAAGCTCAAGACAAACAGAACTCAAAATTCAGGTTGTGCAAAATCTTTATAGCTTCTAAACATGGGGATGTTCTTCCACATATAACTATTTAGTCTTTTCTTCAACAAAGCAATAATGCAATGCTGCCTTTTCTATAAAAGGATTATGCATAGGCATATGATCACATTATGCAAGGATTAGCTGAATAGGAAGAAGTGCTACAAAAGGAGTATCCAGCAGATTTGTAGTACATCATACAGAATATATTTCCTTCAGTATCACTGCTCTTACTATTAAGAACAATTTGGCTTTGCTTGCACTCCTTTTGCATGTAATTCCTTCCTTTCACATGAAGGCAAATATTTAGACAAAACTCTTCATTAATCTCTACATGACAAAGTAGCTTGTATTCTTGAGTCTTGCCTTCTAGCTGTCATTACTATGGGCACTGCAAACTATGCCCTCGTCATTATTTTTCTATTCTGATCCCTCTTATAAACACTCAAGGAAAAAAATTAACTTATGAATATCCAGGAAGATTCTCAAGATATCACATACACGCAGCTACTGCCAGCAGGACAAAGAAAAACACAACAGTGGATACCTGAATAATGCAGGTAACTTCAGGAAACTGATCATAAAGCAGCCAGGCAGACACAAAGCACCGCTCTTGCTTGTATAGCTCTGTGTCTGGGAAGCCCACTTGGTGGTCTCTGTGATGAGCATTTTCAAATGCCACTCTCATCAGGCCTGAAAGAATTCTGGTATCTTATAAATCTTTGAAATTGAAATCTTTTGAAATTGAAATCTTTTACTCCTCATTGGATCTCCGAAGGTGTTCTACCCACTCCTCAGTCCTTGATGGGAGGTTCTGCTCCGCTGGCTAGAATTTACCTGTGCTCATTTGTTAGAGGAGGCTGTTAGTAACACGTAAGCATATTCCAAAACACCAGGACCAGCTGTTAGGTGATGAAGTAGCTTAATTTTGTCATAAACTGGTTGCAGAAGAATGACAAGCAAATTTTCAGAAAAGACTGAGCTCTGCATTGCTTCTGCCATCCACTCTGATTATTTTTTGGACCAACAAGACAGCACAAAGCGATATATATTTTTAAATTTAAGTATCAAGTAGCTGAAATCTTCATTAAAATACTGGAAGATATAAATGATTTATATATTTGCACATATGTTTATACTCCTAAGAAACTGAAACACAAGTAAGGAAAGGCATTGTCTTAGTCTGCATTTTATAAACTGCAGTGTACACTGAGAACACTAAAGGTTGTGATAACTGACAAGGCAGAACATTTGCAAAATCAATAGAAACATGGTTTCTTTAAAAATGGGGCCTATCAGAAGCTGATCTAAGCAGAGGACTCAGTATCAGTCAAATTACATCAATTTGAAAACAAAAAAACCTCCAAAACCAAAGAGTCTGCTAATAGGAAAAACAACTATATTGCTCAAATTTTCCTTCGCCTACTCCCCTTCTCATATATATATATGCAGCTAAAGTAGGAGATAACTCAATGAGCATGTTCCTGTATATACTTTAAACAATAACCACTCAGAGCAGACACCAGAAGAGCCTGTCTTCATGACTCATTACACACATAAAAGGAAAAAAACTGTCAGAAAGACACACTGGTTCTTTCACACAACAAGAGCTCCACAACAGCAGCTTGCTTAGTTTATTTCAGGTTTGACTGCCTGGCCAGTAACTACTATTCTCCAATAGTAACCACAATAAATTTCAAAAGAATAGGATAATTGCAATTAAGTATAATTTACATTGTAACAGTTTTGGCTAATAAATTCATCACCTCCCCAGCAAGCAAACAAACAAAACCGAATGTGGTCCAGTAGTGATGATACACAGGCTGATGCATCAGTGACATATATCTGCTACAGCCAAAAAAAACCCTAGGCACACATCAAAGGCCAAGTGTCAGCCACAAGGGCATTTTATAGCTGGGTCTGAGAATTACAGTCACCAACTGTTTGGAAATATTTTTGGTGACTTATCTTTTCTTCAAACAAGTTGGTAAATTTTCAAAACACAATAACAAGATTACATGGCCACCCAAAAATATCTATTGTGTCTGCTGTGTTGCCCTGGTACTTATAGTGGTCACAGCCATCAGACAGCGTGGGATCTGCCATCACCAAGTAACAGTAAAGATGGTATTATCTTGTAAAAACCTGCTATGAATCTGTTTCTCCTCTCCATGTATTCTGGGCTGTCTGATCTCCTCTCTCCAGATGCTGTTGGCTCTCTGATAACTTCCTTCCTTCCCTTCTCTTCTCTGTCATCTCAGACTTCTGCGATGTTCTTGTATTACAACATTTTGGCAGACTCACTAATCTTTCTCTTACTTATCATCATTATCCATGGTTTCCATTGGAACTTCAAGGGCCTTTTTACAATAATGGAAATAACCTGACATGTACTTGTGAGCTCAAAGCAAATAAGCCCAAACAAGGAGATCTAGTGCTAAATGATGTGCTAATGATGGTTAACATCAGGGAAGAGATAAATCCGCTATGCAGAACATCATGGCTACAAACTGCCATCTAGGCAGATAACCTCTTCTGGGCTAGTAGAACACTGCAGGGGACTCCAGCCTAATCCAGTGCAGAGTAATAACCGGATTCCCAAGGTCTGCATACACAGCTGCTTGCGGTTTCCAAATTCTTATGTACTATTCACCCTACTGAAAGAATCACTCGCTGCCTCAGTCCAGATTTCAAAGGTCTCCTCAGACAGCTCTCATGGACTTCATCCAGCCCTTTCTGAAGCTTAGACGCTCAAAAAAAAAAACCAAAACAAAACAAAAAACAAAACAAAAACAACCATGCTAATTCTCAGTCCTTTCTCACTCTCTCGTTCAGTTCAAGGTCTTGGATCCTACCCTGGGGACGAGGATAAGCAAATCTTTAATTCTGCTGCAGACCACTACAGTCTCTCCCATCCAGTTTCTTATTCATTGTATGTGGAGACGTATGTTGTAAAGAGCCAATACCTCGATATAGTACCAGATAATTGGGTGTCTACCAGCTATCAGAATCTTAACTCTTATCACCACTAGTGCAAGAGAGACCATGTATTTTTTCCAAAACTCTTGGTGCTAGCTTTCACACTTCTTTTGTAACCACTTTTGGAAAAGAGTAATTCAGAAACTGCCTTCAGTGTGACGGAGTTAAAAGGGCTTTACAGTCCCCTTGCTCATCAGTGGAAGCCTTTCCATTACTTGCTAAGGTCTCCGAATCAGGCTCAAACTGAGGGCAAAATCTTTAGAGACTAGTATATGAAATGCAGAATTCCTGCCAAAATACAAAGGTATGGAGTACTTGCCAAAGTCTTAAAAAAAAGCCATAGCTGTATGATCCATCTGCTCAGAACTTGCCAGACACGTTCTTCATGCAAGCTCGCAAATAAAAAGAACATATTGCACACATAACCCAACCCCTTTTATATCTGGATGGACTACAGCTGTGGCAGAATTCCCTGAGTGTCGGCTGCTACTCGCTTAAAGGTAAAAGAAGGTGAAGTGTGAGGGGGCAAGGAGAAGTGCAGCTAAAGCAGGTCAGAAAGGGAGGGGAAGTGAAGTATGTCAGGGTATCGCTGTGGCTGATTCACTGTTTTACCCTGTGGCAAAGGGATGAGTCTCAGGGAAGAGGATGAAGACTGAGAAGGGATTTCCTCTCCACTCCTTCCCCAAGCAGGGCCTTCCACCTGCTGCAGCAGATACATGTGCTGGGTATGGTGGGGATGCAGCCCTGTGGCTGCTCAGTTTCGTTTACATTTAAGCAGGCAGGAAGACTGCGTTGTGAAAGCAATAAGTAAGAATAGAGGGTCTGGGGTCCTTCTTCTGAAAGATTTTGAAATATTGAGTGCAATTTCCTGCCTTTTAGGAGATTTTAAGATGCTCCAAATAAAGATTTTATGTAAAATGAAGCAAAACAAAAAAATCCTGTAAACTTATCTAGCATTTAGCTTTAACTTGCCAGAGGCACATCATGTTTTATTAAAATATCATCAAAGTGCAGCCAAAGTCAACAAAAACAGAGTGGGCTATCCTGTCTCCCAGGCAAACTGTGTGTCCAGCAGGGCACTCCTGTGCTCACCTCCCCTTTAAGCTGAGTTCTCCCAGCCCCCTGCCTTTCCTCAGTCCCGTGCCCGATAGCCACATTTCATACTCACATGCATTTTCTTGCAATATTTTGGCATGAAACTTTCTTTGCTTTTTTAATATTCACATCTACTGCTTCTTTCACGATGATGTCTTCTTCCACAAGTCACTCCTTTTCTTTCCTTCCTCCTTCCTGCACTGTTCTCCTTCCATCACCATTCTCCTTACGGTTTCCTCTTCCCACCGCCTACAGGCTTCCACACAAACCACTCCTATCCTTCATTTTCTTCTGTCATCTATTCTTCTTCACACAGACTCCTTTCCCACAAAGCTTCATGTTGTTTTCCTATACCTCTCATCCAGAGCTTTTGTTCATATGCCCACTACTGGACAGGGCAGCATGGCACGAAGAGGTCCAGAGTTCTTTTGTTGTCTCATCACTGCCAAATGATACTGCAATCGTTAATTTTTGCTAGGTCTTTTTGCTGAGAGCCTGTCACTTGCTCTTAAGTATGGCAAGGCTCTATAGCACAGTTCTCATTTTTTGGACCCAAGTGCTGCTCTTTCCCCTCTCTTCCAGACATTTCTGTTCCCTAGCTAGCCCTGAGATGAACTATCTGATGACAAAGCTTCCCAGCCTTCCTCAATGCCTTGCTCACCTCTGATGGGCTTTTTAGCACCAGCTTGATATTCCCCAGCCTAATAGCTACCAAGCTGCAGTGTTGGTTAAAACTTGGGCATGTCTGTGTGTCTGGTTACTTTGCCAGACTGCAGCCTGAATAGCAGGAATCTGAATTCAGAGGCTTGTTTCTGACCTACGTCCTACATTCCTACGTTCCCCATAATGTACACACACCGCAAACCGTAATAAATCTGTCTATCATCTCAGTGCCCTACATTTCAGTAGGGTTGAGTTGGGAGTACGCGCCAGCTCGTGCCAGTAGCTAGTGGGGTTTTGTGTACCACTTGAAATTGTCTTCAGTAACTTCGCAGTTCCTGGTAAGAGCTGGCTGCATATGAGATAAGCTCTCAAATGGCAGAGAATATGACAAACTGATAAATACTTCCCCTCACCCACGCTCAGATTATTTGCCAAAGGTACTCTACACATGGTCTTAAACGTACTGAGTATTTTGTAGGTACAGTGTTTGGAACGACAATAAAAAAAAAGGATTCTCGACTAAAATACATCAGAAGTTAACCTCCTCTGGTCTTCAGTTGCTGAGGTTCAGTGGGTAAAGCAGAAAGTTGTTAGGTGCACACTTTATACTGAATTTAGCACTACAAAAAGCACTGTACATTTGCCACTTGATCATGACCTTGCAACTAATCCACATGCAAGAGCCTGGCTTCAGGACAGCAATACATAAATTGTAGAATCCAAATATACCACTTGAAATGTAGGTCAGAGCAATGGCAGTCAGTTGGAACTGAATGCTACTAGGTGATATCTGTAACCCAGACATCCCACACCAGCTCAGTGCCACAAACACTGCTTCCTGGTATTTTGTTCTGTGGTGTGAGAGATGGCACTTTTGAGCCAATAAAAGAGCAAGGCCCCTTTGCTCTCAATTATACTGAGATCAATCTGGAGCAGCACTAATGTGGCCAGTGTAAATTGCCTCAGATTTGCACTGCTGAGTTTTAGCCCAAATCTATAGCAGCTCATTTTAAATGTATTCCCTAACTGAAAAACAAGACACTGTCTGAATTAAAGGCATTTGAAAGACTGACTGTGGTTTAAATTTAAATCTGACTCATAGTGGGGTAATATGTTCCACTGCATCTTCCTTCTTATACCTCCAAGGGAGGAGAGAGGCCCTTAAAGAAACCAGGTCTGATATTGTCTGAAGGACGGCCACTTCTTCCTAAGCCCCACACAAGCACTGTGGGTGCCTCTGGCATGGATGGGACCATATCCAACACAGAATCATAGAGTATCCCAAGTTGGAAGGGACCTATAAGGATCACTGAGTCCAACTCCTGAAGAGTTGGAAAGACCAAAGTTCTGCTGCTCCTGGTGACTTCCAATTCCACATCCTAGTGCAAAGTTCCCCCAGGTGTTAGCCTGGTGCTGCACAATTGCTTGGACACCTCATATGGTAAGCACCCTCACTCACCACCTAGCAGCTACCTATACACGACAGCCTAGGACAATGACACCAAAAAAGCAGCTCTTTGGATGTATTTTCTGTGATGCTTTATGATGCGCTACCAAAACATAATACTGCTTCCATAAGAAGCAATTATTACTTGTTATTGTTAGATGGTCAGTACACAATAAAACTACCTCAAAAACAATACTGCAACACTCTCTGAAGCACCGCTTTTCACCCCACAAGGGTTTCCACTTGTCCAGCTTTGCAGTGGTGCCCATTTGTTTTTTGGAATGCTTGTTCATAAAAGGCAAGCTTTTTCTGAAGGGTGCAGGGACTTTATTCATAAATACAGAAGCACCTTAATAAAAGAAAAATGTGATGAAGTCTTCAAAGTGGGCAAAAAAACTGATGAACAAAGACATTCCCATAACAACTGAGCTTTATCTGATCAAATTCCAATAAAGCCTGCATTTGGCATAAATCTTTAAAAACATAGTGAGGGCCACTGGAGGATGCTGAAACTTGTTTATTTAATATTACTCCTCCTCTCTTCCCCAGAAGTATTTTATCCTCTCAATATTTTCTGAAGACTCAGTGCACGTTAAGAAGCGCATCAAGTGAGGATGGTGCAGTGGAAAGTGAAGTATGGAGCTGCTGCCTCTGGGGTTCCACTGCTTCCTTCCTTCCCTGCAGCTTCCCACTCTCCAATGTGCTGATGCTCAGCAGCACCAGGGATTAACCTTCACTTTCAGGCAGAAGAAAAAACAGAAAAGATGGTGCCTTTAAAGAATTATATTCTATGTGGCTTCACTTAACTAGAGCCAAGAAAAGACAGAAGCTTTTATACCAACCTTATAAAAGAAGCTTAATTCCCACTTCTATGAGTTTTATTTTATTTTTTTCCATCATAAGACTGCTTAATATGTGTGCTGTGCTTCCCATCTGCACAGAAACACACAGATGTGACTGACTAATCCCAAAATACCCAGAAAAGTATTTTGGGTGAAAACAGACATTAAAGAAACTGTTTCTGCTCTGGGGGATTACCGTTTGTTCCCCCTGGCTTTGGGAGAGGAGTTGAAAGAGGATGGCGAGGTGCAGCATGTCTCACTGTGCTACTGTCAGAGCTTTGTTCAGCACTCTGCAGGAGGTGAACAGAGGACAGCCAGCAATGCACAGGACTTTGAAAAGGGACTTAACCTTGGTCCCATGAATTCTCTGAATACACTGTCCCATGTCTGCAAACATCCCAGCTGGGGAACTGTGAACATGGGGCCAACGAGCTGCCTGGCTACCCACGGACCTGAGAGAAGGGATATGTCCAGGTCACTCTCAGGAGAATCTACCTCCTGAGCCTATTGCTCAGCATCCCATTTGTACCACAGGGCACAGCCAGTTTGCCCAGTAGACAAACAACCCAAATAAATGCATCAGGGTCCTCTGCGTCTGACTGTGCTGAGTGGGACAGGGTCCCGCTGGGAGCGAGGGGCCCAGGCTCGCCATGCCAGGCAGCCCCAGACCGCCTTCCTGCAGTCAGTACAAATCAGAACTCTGCAGGAAAACACAAAGTCCTCCTCTGATGTGGTTTGGAAAAAGGAGCCAAGTGTAGCCTGAGGAAAGCTTAGCTGAAAAGGTGCAGTCTTGCATTTCTTTCTCATTTTAAGGGGTAGATCTCTAAGGTCAGAGGACCACACAAAGAAAGAATCAGGAGGAAAAACAAAATATTTATGTTCTGCTTGCTTTTTTTTTTCTATTTATCCTGCACATCTGTCTCTAGCTGTTCCTAAAGTATGCTTTCAGAGTAGTATTGTCCTCTCTGCATCACTGGTATATACACTGCTACTAAACTACCACTGGCCAAAATCAGATTGCATTGGGGTACCTACATGTGTCCAGGGGATCCCAGCCTCCCAGGAAATTACAACAGAAGAGCTCTGGCTCTCCCCAGGACGCTTCTGCCTCCCTCGTCCTGCTTGATGAAGGAAGATGAGACATAGGAACAGCCATTCCCTGAAACTACAGGTATGAGAGGAATCTCAAAAACTCTCATCCACGAGAGCTCAGCAAAGCAAAACACCAGGCAACCTGAAAGCTGGTGAGAGGAAAAAAGAAAGAAAAAGGATAAAAAAAAAAAAAAGACTAACAATTAAATGTTGCTTATGCAAGAGGAAAAACCACATTGTTGCTTCTGGGCACAACAGCCCTGGCAAGCCCAACACTATCTCACAAGACAGGAAGCAGTGCTTATGCAGGGAGGAGGAGCAGCAGCTACACTTGCCAAATCTACCAGCAATCTCCTCTGAGGGGCTCTCTCTCCATGCATGGCTTCTCTAGCTTCAAGCAAATATACCTGTGAAAGTTTTTAGCCCTTACAAGATGTATTTGCCTCTCCCACTTCCACTGAAACGAACTTCCTCCCCATTCTCTTTTATCTCCCATGTTTGTTCCTTCCTTCACTGTCAGTCACTTCTATCATTACACAACACCAAAGTTCCTTCAGCATCACCTTGCTCATCCTTTCCTACCTTCTGTTCCTTAGACTTCCCTTGTTTTACCTTCTAAAATTTATATTCTTAGTTTTAGGATGTTTCTATAGCACGGTTCTATGACAAAGCCTCCTCTCCAACTTCTCCTTGTGTTTGTTTCACATGTTAAATGCTGCATGCAGCCTCAAGCATTGTGATGGAGAGATGTAGAAGGGTTGAGGGACTCCTGGTAAGAAATCCATGCAGTTCAGATCAGTCATCACAAAGCTAACATAATACCTGCATGCAAGCTTTTGAGGGGTGCTGTACATGAGATTGCAAGACGGGGTAAATATGACCAACAGGCAGAGTAGTGGCAGAGAAAAGTAGTAGCAGGCAGCTTTTACTAATTGATGAGTCCCATGAAGGAAATGCTCCAGGGACAGCTTGCCTTCCTACAAGTGAAACAGCAAGTAACACACCTAATGGAAGTCTGGCACAAACACGCTCACCTTGCTGCCTCTGGTGCTTCTAATTAGGTATAGAAAAGCCCCAGTTCTACAATAACCTGCAGTCATTACTTACCCATTGTTTCACGAAGTATACCTCCACCCAGTCTAAAGAGGAGATTGCCTTACTCACTGGCTACATATTTATATAAAGAACCCAAGTATCTGCTGTGGGTGCAGGTGTCAGTTATTTTCATGGGCACAGGCTTGCTGGAGTCAGCCTCCCTCAAATGAGCTCCAGCTGTTTCTCATCACAAGGCAAATTCCCAGCTGTGCAAAGGCCCTTTCTTCCCTACCTCTGCCGAACCCTTTCTGTCCCACATTCCTCAAACATGGAGGTGCAAAGAGCCAAGCTCAGGCAATCTCAGCTGTATTCCTTCCAGGTGCATGTTTAACAGCTCTCAGAAAGCCCAGGGATACTATTATCTCCATTTAGGATGTCTGAACAGTGAGGTCAAGCCAGAATATATGATTGTTTTGACAGGCTGGTGTGACTCCATCACAGGGACTCATAGTGTAATTCTTTGTGATGGCTGTCAGACACTGAGCACACCAGTGGCTTTCATCAAAGGCTCCTGTTACCTCTCTCTTTTAACAAGTGAAACGCTATTTAGGCACCTTTTCTGCCTGCCTGTTCTTGGGAATGAACATGGCCAGACTGCAGCCTTGACAGCAAGCACCCGGTGACCACCTGCAGACCTGAACCCCATTCAGTGGGGAATCACACTTCTCTCCTGTTTAAATCATGTTTAAAACTCCAGTGCATCATTTCCTGCCCTCAGTCTCTAAGTCTGGCTTATACTGTCAATTCAAGAAGCATGAGCGCAAATTCTGCTCTATTTGCTCCCAGCTTGGTTTGCACTTAAGCAAATCAGGCAGCAAAATATGAACTTTGAAAGTAAGGGTGATGACTAACTCAAATTTGCACCCACAGGATCTGACCCAGGCTCTATGGTGCAGCATACTCACAGCAGTGCTCAGGTAGAGCAAATCAGGGTAGCAAAAACAGAGCTAAAGAGGGGTTTGGTATGGTTTATTTTACAAGATGGCTTTCTATCTAGCAGGTTTTCAGCTGAAAAGTGCTGGACTGATGGAACAACTGTAAGTTTTACCCAGTAAATAACAGCAAGGAATTGGACCCCTTTTTGCTGTTGAGTTTCTCAGCAAGATGAACTATGCTTTACATGAAATACACTCTAGCCAGTATTTCCACAAACAAATGCACAGAATCCTTGCAGTTGAGCTTAATGGATTTAGCATGTGTGCAAGCTGAGTCACTATCTAGCTAGAGGAGCCTCTGCTTGCGTTTGTTTACACACAGAGGAAGTTTTGTGGGGTTGTGACGATTTCTATGCAAGACTGAATTTGCTTCTTCAGTGACAACACTATCTCACCAAGTTCATAAATCATCTAATGTCACCAGCTGAGCAGGAAGGTGCAATTGGAAAACAAACAAAAGGGAGATAAGTCTTAATGACGCTCCAGAGTGGAAAAAGAAAAAAGTCTTCAGATCATTTTCTTCCTCTCTCCTCAAACCCTGAATTTTCCACCTCTTGCTTTAAGCCCTGGGCTACCACATGGAAGTCAAGCTGAATGCTGGAGTCCCGAGGCACGCTTTCTAGAAATGTGTGTGTATTTCAGCTTCATAAGACTTTGAATGAAGCTGTTTCCAGGAGAGACACAGGAAATAAGCTAGTTTTTGACAGACAGCAGTAACAGCTGGAGCCCTACCTGGTACAGCTCTATCCGCTGCTCCGAAACCCGTGCCTTTGAGTTCTGCAGGCGGAAGACCCTGAACTCAGCCTTCACCAAGTTGGACGCATTTTTCTCCATCGTCGAGACGTCAAATCTAACAATTCTGAAGTAAAGGCTGTAATAGCTTGGTGGGATGGCATCTGCAAGAAGGCAACGTAATTATATATTTTCTTAAATGATAAAATACATTGTTCTTTCATCTGTTTCAATACAAGACAGCCAGAAGGTACTACGGGAAATATCTGTAGCATGATTCAGTTTCCAAAGGCCAATTTAGTATCATTAACAATTTAACCCCCAAAAAACCAATCCCACATGTGTTTGATTATAGGAATAGCAGATTAATAGAAATTAACAACCATTCCCAACTCTATTTCAGGGCGTGCATTTGACCCCACTCCTTTGACAAACTGGTGGAAAATCCTGGATGCTTACAAACTGGAAAAAAGTCCTAACAGTTTGTAGCTGGCAAATGCCTTCAGACTCGTAAGGAGTTCACAAGAGATATACTAAGAAGACAAGTAACAGGAAATCGTTTGATCTGTATGTTCTCTAATATCCATTTTCTCCCAGGGCATGGCATATAAATTAGTCAGCTTCAGGTTTTGTTTTCTATTTAGTTGTTAAGGATTTTATTGGAATAAAATATTCATTCTCATTATAATAAGGGCAGGAACGGAAGAGAAAGAAGAAAAGGAAGAAAAAAGCAAGTGGACAGTAGACAAATAGAATTACATGAATATTGACCATTTGGAAACAGTAAAAGTCATAAATTTAACCAACCGCCGTGATACGTTGCAGGCAAATTAGGAAAAACAAACAGAAAAATATAATCAAGTCTTCAGTAATGATATCAAAACTACCGCTTTAGGTTTCAAAGCAATCCTTTTCTCCTTTGCAGCTGTGAACCCTGACTGAGTTTAAGCAGCAAAGTACTTTTGCACAATTTGGATTACCCTGAAGGGTTCAGTGATCATTTGAGGCTGTTCCACCTAATTCTGGCCAAAAGCACAAACAGAAAACCATGTGCAGAAATCTCTGAACATGCTCTGTACGTGTGACATTCTCCACACCCTGTTGTTTGGCAAGATTTCCCTCAAACTGCAGAGTGGGCACAGTGAGCCAAATTCAGGGATGAGTCAAAATGACTCAAAGGCCCTGATAAAATCTCCATTCAAGCTGAGGGAAAGGTTTCCTTTCCTCTTACATTTTGAAATGTACAAAGAAGCAGAAGAGAGATGAAAACTGGGGGGGGGGGGAAGATTTTCAGCAGAAGAAGCAAACTTCACAGGTTTCCTTGGGGTCACGCCAGCACAAGGACTTTGGATAATGATTATAAAGCATTAAATTTTCCCACTAGTCACATAGCTCAGGATTTGTCATGGAGCGGTGGGAGACAACAGACTGTACATTAAGAGAGATGAGCAATTAAGCTCCCATGAGGGGCTCAGGCTGTGTCACAAATCCTGGTGAAGCCTCAGCTTCTCAGTCCCAGCTCTCTGGCCGCCCAGGCCACCCATTCATTCAACCACTGCTGGAGTAAAGTACTATCTTCTGGAAGTTACGTAATTCCTCATAGATGTAATATACATAACGCAGCACTGCTATGTAAGGAGATTGGAGAAAGCCAGAAGAGGAGTTTGAGGGGACAACTCATGGCTCTTTCAACATCCCAAGGAAGTTGCAGAAAAATGGGAGTCAGTCTCTTTTCTCAATTGAGAAATGACAGGGCATGAAGAAACAGACTCAAGTTGTACCAGGGAAGCTTTAAATTGGATATTGGGAAGAATTTCTTCATGAAAATAGTGGTCAAGCACTGGAAAGGGCTGCCCAGGGAATTGGTAGAGTCCCCAGCCATGGAAGTATTTAAAAGGTGTGTGGACATGGCACTAAGAAATGTGTTTTAGTGGTGGGACTCAGTAGGTCAGGTTGATGACTTGGTGATGTTGAAGTTATTTTCCAACCTAGACTATTTTATGCTTCTACCTTTACTACTAATGATTAATGATTAAAGGTACTTGGAATAAATCATTAATAGTACCTATTCATATTAATGAGATACATTATTAGCTTTAGGACTACCTTTCACACATTTGGTGTTTCAAGACTGCCTATTATCAGAGTTTCTGAGCAATGTAGCAGTCCCAGACAGCACAAGGCAGCATTGCTCTCACACATTTAACATCCAGTTTGTAGGAGCTCTTCAAAGAACTATTTATAGGCTCAGACTAACAACAGAATAAATATCAAGTATCGGTCAGTTACAAAATAAAGCATAATTAAGTATATATATCCTCTTTACATTATTCACAAAATCCCCCTAGATAATCGAACCAAAATCAGTTTTAGAATGTTAAGAGGTGAAAAATCCTAAAAGTAATCACAGAGATGAGAAAAATCTTAGAGAGAAAGGTAGACCTCAACTATAGATGCATTATAAATGAAAGCTCCCAAATGTTTAAAAATCCTCTGAAGGAGTATTTTCCAAAGGAGGTTTTCAATATGACCAAATGTGCAAGAGGTATGAATACAATCCAGAAGCACCAGGCTTCCTTGCGGTTCCATTTAATTAGGAAAAAAATGATTCTCAATTTTTTCACATTTGCAGTATTCTAAAATAAACCCAAATGCATCACGATTGGTATTGCCGTCCACCAGCTACAATCTTATAATGAGAACTAAAAGAAAAAGGAATGTGAGTTAACCCCCCACTAGCACTGTTCCTCTTTATCTTGAATAATACATAAGTGCCAGTCTCACTCAACGCCAGTCTTCTCCATCAAGAAGACCTAAATGAAGGTCTTCTGAGTAAAGCTTAACTTCATGTTATGATAATCTCAATTTTGATAGATTTTGAAAATTCTTAAGAAAGCTACTCAGTTCAGAGGTTACATGCTCATTTAAGAGGGAAATAATCTCCTAAACTTATTTTTTCCTGCTATAGAAAACTCCAAGACTACTACTTGTTTCTCAGCCAAACCTAACCCTACTAGGAATATAATTTGGCATAAAAATATGGATGTATAAGATTGATGCTTCCAGGATGAGTTGTAAGTCGTCCTTCCCTGTCATTTATTTGAGGCATCAGCCTACAATTTCCTACCCTGTGGACAAACCAAACTAGCAGACAGCCACTTGCCCTGGCACAGACAAACTCAGTCCATCTTGATTTTATTTCAGATGCAAAAGTTCTATTTAACTGTCTGGTTGATTTATATTTAGCTTCTAACTTATTTCTAGAACTTTGTTGGACTTTATTTGTAGCCTTCCTTTTCAGTTTTTGTATTTTAGATACCATACATTATCAATGTGTGAATATTCATCCAAAATAATTTTCCTAAACCATCTCCGCATTTGTATTTTTTCTCTCTTTCACTTATAAAGGAAACAATCACAGCTAGAGAGGGAATATTCTTTCAGTGTGCTTGCTTTTGCATTTCTGTATGTGCAATACACAGTGAATGAGTATTTACCTTCTGTTGAACACCAACCATGGAGAAGAATTAATTCTTATTTTAAATACATTTCATTTCTTTCACAAGAAAGTTTTCTACCTTGCAACAGACCATAAGAAATTTGATTTATTTATTCTACCATTCACAACAGCATCCATGGGAAATCAATTCAGGAAAAGGCACTATTTGTGCATAACTAAAAAAAAATAGGCTTTTTACTAGCTGGAGCTCTTCCCCTGTGAAAGAATGGCTGTCTGCAGACTTGGGGTTCACGTGAAAATTCATCAACATGAGGACTGAGAATTGAGACTTGCAACTCTCTGCGAGGGAATGGGAAGAATCCTATGGAGTTTACAAGGGTTTGGACTAGCCTTTTAAGTGGTCTCAGATGCTGCAATTTATGTCTCTGTGACTCCACCTTAACCTGGCAGATATATCTATGTAGTCTCAGTTGGATATCTCTGGATTTCGCTCTGATTTTGGTCCAATGACTCCAGTAGACACCAGGATGACTCTGAGCAACTCTGCAAAGACAGTTACACTATTGCAGACCAGACTTCTTAAGTATTCTTTGAAAGATTATCACTAATGAGTGGAATTATATCAATATGTTTCCTGTAGCTTGGAAGAAACAATTTTCTTTTGTTTTGGAGAGAGGGGAATAGTAAACGCACTGGAAGATTCCATTTTTATCATCTTTCAGTTATTCATTAATTCAACCCCCCCCCCAAAACTGAAGACTTCCAGCTGTAATAATCATAATCACATTCACCACAGTAAGGCTGAGATGAACTATAAAACAGTTGGAGAAGGTGAAGGCAGTTTCCCTCCTCCTTCCTTGGATACAGCAGATTGGAACAACATCAACAGGAGACTGCACACATTCCCTCACCAACCATCCAAAACAGCCAGCAGACCCCAAGACATTCCTCATGGAGGAGGGTGAGATGGGTTTGAACTCCCTCAAGCCAAAAGTAGGAACTGAAGGAGGTTGAACCCCAAGATGTTCTCTGGAGATACTCTCAGAGTCAGGGACCTCCTGCATAACAGGATGACACTTGTCTTCAATAGTTGTGTCATACCAACTAAGGTTTTTCTCACAAGTAACTACGTGTACTAACATCTCAGCAGAAAAAAAACGCTCTGACACAGCAGAGAGTTGTGTCTGTTTTCTGGAAAGGAAAGGAAAAATTCCCAAATCCAATTGTATCCAAACAAGGGCTTTTTTTCTCCTCTGAATTTTCATTTCTGCTTTTGAAACAAACAAACAACAAAAATAATGAATTATTTGCACAGCCCAAGATAGACAATGTAAGTAACTTCATTTTCTCGTTGGAAGAGGCCGGACAGGCCGACTTCACGCATACACTCAAACTGGAAAGGCTGAGAGCTTTAATCCAATCCTTCCATCAAGAGCTTGCAATAAATGCTCCAAAGATTTATTTTTATTCCCTTTTGTGTTTATTAAACTTTGGAGGGCTTCTTTTCCTTTTTTCTTTTCTTTCTGGTGCGCTGCCCATTCCTTATTACAGCAGCTACGAAAAATGGAGTGCCCTTTTTTTTTCTCGCCTTCTTTTTTTCCCTCCTCTTCTCTCTAACTCTGAACATGAATGGCCATGTAGTAGGCTTTGAAGCAGCACATGCAAATATTTACAAGATTAACTTGATTGTTATTAAACGCAGTTGTTATGCTTTCCTCTCTCTGGCAGGCTTCCCTAAACCCTCTGACTATTAGGACCATTTAGGCTGTTCAGATTTCAGCTCACTGATAGCAAATCCTCATAATTTTTTTGCAACAAACAGAAAAACTGCTGACAATGCAGTGAATAAGATTTTTGCCTTGTCTCTGGAGCAGCCTTCCTGCCTGAACAGGGTATGCACCCATCTGCAGTGCAACACAAGGCACAATGTCTGTGCACTGTTACTGCACCTGTTTCGGCTGAAGAACCCACCCCAACAACTGGTGGCAAGGCATCTACCACTTAATGAACCCTAGATATGTAATTTATCCAAGGGAAAGGGTTGCGGATGATTCATGATGTCACATTACCTAATACCTTCAGTCTTAGTGCACTTGGATAGCCGACACTTAACAAGAGAGATGGACAGGCATCAAAAAAGGAAAGCAGAGATAGCTTCATCAGGAAGATAGAATGAGAACAGTTTTGGGATCCAATTGCTCTATGGCTCTTTTAAAGGTCAGATCAAGGAAGGACTGAATCTAAAGGCTCCTTCCTCTTTTACCACCACTACTGACTGCTGGACCTGTCACCCTAGTCAAATGGGGAAGCCTCAGTGTGTCTTCACTATGACAGCACATCTTACAATACTGAGATAATTCCCCTTGGAATAAAAACAAAGAAATCAAACCTTACTCCCACAGGGCTTCCTGCTGTAGCCATTTAAGCAGGACATTCTTCCATCAGTTATGCTAACAGAAGCCAACTCTGAAGACATTTTCTTATTTTATTAACTTCCTACAATGTAGATCAACTACTTATCTTAGAATATACTAGCTAATTTTTTCTTCTTTGTAATGAAGACCCATTGAGCTCCTGACATTCAACAGGGAATCCAAACACGTAATTATTATTCCATAAACTGGCTACAGGGGCTCAGTAAATGTCACTAGCAGACTCCAAGGTGCTCAGAGCAAAGATGCCTGGCAGTGCTTACATAGCACAAATGCATGGTTTATTTTTCTGCTTATGCAGTCTCTGTCAAACTTCACATGTCCACAAAGTATATACCAGTGAAGGTCTACATGAGCACAGATTTAGAACGAAGTAATTACCACACTTTGTGACATATATCCCCCTGCTGAACCACTTCAAATTCCTCTTTTAAAATACACCAAGATCTATGAGAACATATAAAAAGTAACCAACTCCAAGATGTTCTCCTAATTGAAAAGTTAGGTACAATGATGCAAAGACAGAAATTTTCTGAAGATACAATTATGATACGTGCTGCTTAAAATCTGACAAGGAGCTTCTGGTTTTGCTGCTACTTTCTCACCGCCTCACCAAGTCTAAAGCAAATAAAGATTAGTCAAAGCTATGAGCTCAATAGCCCAGTAATCTGGTTGTCTGGTTTCTAGCTACCCAAATATTTAATTCTTTCAGGGCACTACTGTTGCTCTGGGATTTGATACACTTTGACACTTCTATATAATTCTTTTTTACACAATTTGTTTCTATAATTGTGAAAAAATCCTCCACTGGTCTTTGGGTCAAAATGCAGCTGGCAGCAGAGCGTAATTAGCCCCTGGAAAATGACAATTAGGGATTAGGTTGAGTTCACAAAGAGAGGCTGTAAAATAAAGCTCTAATCATTGGAAGTGTCCTAGGAAAGTTGCACTGCATTCTTGGCAAAAAGTGGCTTTGTGTGTCATTTTGAAGACAGAAAGAGAATGGCATCTTGCTACATGCTTCCTAATTTGTGTCACTTCATCTCTAGTAGCATGCTGGAGTTGGAAATGAGTCCTACAGCAGGCATCAAACCCTGCCAAGAAAAGCAGCTATTGCCATTTTAAGATTGTAACAATATAAGATGTTTTAGAACTTTATATTAATATTATTTTTTTTGTAATTGTTCTCCCTGGGCTGGGCTGGGCCAAACCATGTTGCAAGTTAAGCCTTAACAGTATTTACATGCTGCAACTGAAACTGACTTTGGATGTTCCTTAATTTCATCCAGAGACCATTGCAAAAAGGACCATAACTTTCATGTATCACCGAATTGGCCAACTTAACTGAATCTAATCAGCCAGACATCCCTCATTTCAATCTTTTTGTCCCCTTGGAATTACTCTGTCACCCTTTTTCAGTTATTCCAATGAAGCTACTAGTTTGCAGACTCAATCTGAAACATAATTTAGCCTGAAAAAATCCACACTGTACCAATTAAAGGTAGATAAAATAAGTATTTGGAACAGTCAATCATGGCTTCTTTTTTTCATCTTTTCTCCATTGCACTGGTATCACCTGAAGAAAAACTGCTGGGCCAACACCATACATGTTTGTCTATCTCCTGTGTGGTGCAGCACCAAGAGCCAAGAAGTCCAGGCTATGACAGATTCCTCTAATGGGCCCTTCTTGAAAAAAGTTCACAGCTATTCTATTCCTCTATTCAGAGGAATTGAATTTAATATTGAAGAGAAAAACCACACTGTGCTTTATCTGAAGAGCTGACCTAAAGCCTCACACAGAGCCCAGGACAATGATGGAGGTGTTGCTTGCGGCAGGAGGACAGTGAGTTAACGTGGCAATAAGCTAGAACAGAAAGATCCAGTTTCTTTTCCCAGACTCTACTACTAATGCTGACATGCAGCAAGCAGAAATAAGTTAACCCCTTTTGTGCTTAAACCCACGCCTTAAAGACTAGACCAGATTGTCAAATGTTCAGCAACCTTCCTTTTTTTATTTTTATTTTTCCAAATTTCCAGTGTTGCAATTGGATGTTTCTGGCCTGATTTTCAGAGGTCCCAACTGTTCTTGTGATCTTCTGAAAATCAGTTTTGCTGCTGAAGTGGAGCTGGATCTCTCCTGACCTGACAGCTGCAGCTGTGGGTGCTAAAACATGCAGAAAATCTTGACCTTAAATCTTGCCTCTTCCATGGCTCAACATGCCCAAAAACATGCAAAAAAAGTTCTCAGTCAGTCTCTGTGAACTGGGGTATAACCACATATGTAGAAAACAATAATAATTTAACAAATCAAAAATACATCTGCAGGACCAGAAGCCAAGCAAAAAGGGTACCCAGAAAACAAAACAAAACAAAAAGAACTATCAAAGAAGCTGAAAAATCACAGAAGTCCCCAGTGCACCTTTTGATATCAAGTATCAGCTCCAGCCTTCATCTAACTGGTCCACCCTGGGTGTCTGTGTAATTGGCTTCTGTTTTTTCACTGTGGCAAGGGGGTTGGACCAGGTGATATTTAAGATCCCTTTCAGCACAAACCAGTCTATGATTCCATAAGGTGAGTTATCCATGTAAGCTGTCCTGAGCAAAAAAGGAAATATCTATGGAATGTATAAGAATAGATCTGAAAGTAAGCCATACAGACAGCTTGCATCAGGCTTATGTCTTCAAATGTGTGTCATGATGAATCAGCACAGAGATTTCAAAAACATTTGTCATTGCTCCTTTACAGCCACAGGCACTTACAAGGCAGAGTCTTCGTCATTTGCAAACTCTCCTGTGTCAAGACCACATTCTGTTGAATACGACTAAATTCCTGCTTTTTTTGCTATGCAGCTTTTAGGAAAGCGAGAACTGCCTTGAAGACTGCTTCTTCTATAAAACAAAATTCTTAAGTATTAACTTTTAGCACAGTCAGACTGAGTATTAAGCCATAACCTCTAAAGCTGGAGGAAGATCAAAAGTCAGTGCAAGCTGCTGAAACTCATAGCTAAAATGAAAGGGGAAACTGTCCAGTTTCTTTTAGGAAAGAAAAAAAAAAAACAACCAAAAAAAAAAAAACCCAAACAAACCCAAAAAACAAACCAAACCAAACCAAAAAAGAACAAAAACCAAAAGACAGATGTGATGCGACCAGTGCTGAATGATGCTACTTCTAGGAGATGAGCATGGGAACCCTCCCAGACTATGCCCCCCTACTCTCAGGATAAAGCAGCACACGTAGCATGGACCTGCACCCTGTCTCTGTCTCCCTAGAAAAACAACAATTTACCCATTTGCAAAAGATGAATTAACAAGAAATGTGAGCTGGCACCTTGCATGGACTACCTGCAAAGCCCTTGGATGCATGCTGGTCTGCAAATGTTTTCTGCCATTAAGAATGCTTGAAAATGAATCTCCTGAAGAAAAATTCTGTAACATGAACTCACCCGACTCTCCTCTCTGCTTGACTTTAAGTCTTTCCAGGCTCTTGGCTTGCTTTCCCTCTCCCATGCCGAAGCAAAGGGGCTGGGTAATGCGAAAACACTAGCGCATCACAAGAGAGCTATATTCAGGTCTTAATTTTGAGCCGTTGTGCAATGTTTAATTGAGGTAACTTAATTACTTGGGAATATTCTGGAGTGTGGCAAATGCCAGTTTTTCCATTCTGGACCGTCTTTCAGCATAAACAAATCTCCACACATTTTAGAAAGTCCCAAAGGTCTGACCCCAGTTCTTGCCTCCACAAAGTCCTATTTACACATCCCCTGTCACACAGAGGAGCCAAAAAGGAAAGCAAATACAAACTATGCTGCTATCTATGTTACTCAACAAAGAAATCCTAATCTTGTGGCAGAATAAAGCACAGTGGAGAGAAGAAACAGCAGAACAGCCCTCTTCCTCAAACTTAACCCCCACTATAATCTCACTGTTGCTTATGCAACGCTACATTGCTAAAAGCAACAGAGAAAAACTCATCCTCAGGTGCATCCTTTGCTCTGGGTCTCAGATGTGGGCAGCAAGCCTATGGTCATTCATTCCCAATGGGAGCCAACAGATCCTTTTCTGCTGGGAAGACACCCAACAAGCTAGCAGGAAAGCGGCAGCATCTATCAACAGGCATTAGCGCAAGTTACAAAGGTACCAAAGCCTCTCTGAAATCTGAGTGATGTTTTGGTCCTATTGAAGTTACTGACAAAACATTCCCACTGCTTTCAAAAGAGCCAGGAATTTACCCCCACACTCGTATGCAATGAGAGGATTTTCAGCACAAGTAAACCATCTCCAGCTTCTCTGCCTCCTGTTCTCTGTGGATTTAGGTTGCCAACAAAAGGTCCTTCAGCTTTCAGCAGTTATTTTGTGAACATTCAAGGAAGAACTCCTTTCAAATCCCCATCAGGATCCTTTGACTGAGATCCCAGGTTATCATGTATCACCGCTGAAATCAAATATGTAAATAGATTTGTGTTGTGTTTGGAAAATTCTCAGGTATGTACTTTGCTATTCTGCTTACACTGGAATGTAAGAAAAATACTCCTAGTGTCTTTCATCTCCCTCCATGAAGAGCTGCTCCTCTTTCAGCTACGAATCATAAGCAAGAATTGCAATTACAATCTCCTATCTCTGAAAAAAAAAAGAAAAAGAAGAAAAAAAAAGAGGATAAAAAGTACAAAAAAACCTTGTCAGGGAATAGGAGCCAATCCTCCACAATGGCCAAAAAAATTGGACGTGCAAGCATTGTTTAGCTGCTTATGACTGCTATGACTATGGTGACCTAAACCTGATTAGATTAGCCTTTCATTGACAAGACGGAGCAACAGCTTTCCTCATGACAAAGATTTTTTTTCTCCCCTATTTCCCAACCTTTTTCTCAGTGCACACTACCGAAGTGGTGCCTTCGGAAGTAATCTGTAATCAGAGATCTCTCCATCAGAATCATAGAATCGTTAAGGTTGGAAAAGACCTCTAGCATCATCTAGTCCAACTGTTTACCCACCTCCAATACTGCCCACTAACTATGTCCCTCAGTGCCACATCACCACGTTTTCTGAACACCTCCAGGGACAGTGACTCCATCACCTCCCTGGGCAGCCTGTGCCAGTGCCTCACCACTTTTTACGAGCAGAACATTTCCTAATGTCCAAACTGAATGTCTCCTGCTGCAACTTGAGGCCATTCAGTGAGCTGAAGGGCCAGATACAATCACAAACCCAACTGCATTCCTCATGCATTGTGCTCCTTTATACAGGATGCTGCCTGCAGCAGCTACAAATCCCAAAGGAGGCTTCATGCTCCCTAAACCCCAGTAACCCTGAGTCATTTTCATCTAAGAAAATATTTTCCCTCCTCCTCTCAACAGCAGATTAGGTATAAGGTTAGATGTATGGGTGTGTGTTTGAGAAAAGGACTATGTAAGTTTTTTGTTTTCCCTCTAAATCCTTCCTCTCCTTGGCACCATTCTCATGTATTTCATTTGCACTGACAGCCCAGCCAGCAGGATTAAAACTGGCTTCCCGATGTTATCTCAGTGCCAACTTACTAATGAGCTACATTTAAAAAAAATACATTGTGCAGACATACTTTTATTGAATCCATCAGAATCCATCAAAAACTGAGATGGCAAGCCAGGTGAAGAAAGCGGAGCTCCTCCAGCTGTGCTGCAGGCAGGGAGGGCAGAAGATGGTGCTGCTCACAGGTGGGACCTGGCAGCAGACCCAGCAGGCAGCAGCACTGCGAGAGACAGGGATTAAACCTGACCTTCAGGGAGGAGCACAGGCAGCGAGAAATCAGGTTAGCATGTTTTTAAGGCTTGCCCCTCCAAGGAGAGAGACTCAACACTTATTTTAATACGAGCTGCGGTTAGCCATCATACGTCTCTGTAAAATTAGGCCATTCACCAGACTGGTGCAGTTTGCAAATCCTACGGCAGACACGCTCATCGCAGGCTCCGACTTGTGCCTTTAGTGCTGGATGACTTGAGCTGCACTTTAAGTCTGTGAGTACACATCAGCATTTTAATTTTCTATGTGGAAGGGCTCCTAATCACAAGTATTGTTATGAAACCCAAGAGGATGGCTGGAAATCCCTTGGATATATCCTCAGGATTATACACTGTCACGGCAAAACAATACTATACAAAAGTCTTTACAAAAAAAATGTACAACTGCAGAACAAAGCTATGCTGGAAAGAAAAACAAAAAAAAAAAAGAAAGAAAACTGGAAAACATTTTGAATTATTTAAGGAACTACTAAGAAAACTTTCCCCAAATCCAATTTTCTCCAGCAGTGTCACAACAACCACAAAGCCGTCATACATGACAAACTCAGTAGTGTTGAAATCAAGGAAATGGCAGTGAAAAGACATTCTTGGGCTATTTCACAATTCAATTTAAGCCGTTCGTACTGCTGTGTTTATGTGTCTCTCTACCTTAGCACAGAATAATCCAAATTGCATTTATCTTGTTTTCTAGGCAAATGTTTTATTTTGCTTCTATTCATTTGGGGCGTGGTTCAACCAACTGGAAATGAACGTCTGTGAGATGAGCCATAAAACGAGTTTGGATATTCCATAGGAGAGCAGGGTAAGAAGCCTATCACTCTGCTGCAGACAAAGAGCGCAGGCATTTGTTTTACTTTAACACAGTTCTGCTGAATTCATCTTCTGAGCTTTCCGGAGCAGTCACGTGCTTAAAAACCTTCCTGTCTCAGAGTGCCTAGAATTCAGGGAGAATGGCAGGAATCCAGGCCTCACAATGCTCCTCGGAGTGAGACCTCACAAGACCAAATCCTTGATGCATCTTGTGCTCCCAACACGATTTTCATTACTGCTTTCCCATCTCACCCAAGCCCTGTGTTTTGGGGAGATCTCCAAGCGGGAGGGATATGGGTGTTACTTTTCATGCCCATGCTATCAGTGGCCTTCTGGTTCAAACTCCCAGTGCGAGATGATGAGTGCCAACTTTCTGAGAGCATGCAGAGATTTACCTACCAGGTCGAGCCTGTCCCATCCATCTCAAGCTGGCTAATGGACAGCCACCTGCTACTAATGCTCTCCAGACCTTCCTAGCCCGGATGAAATTTCAGCCTAAATAGAGCCAGACTCCCCCAAATCTGTCACTATATATGGGAAAAAAAGTACGGTTTCAAATGACAGAAGTTGGTTAATGATGATCCCTTGCACAACAGAAAGTTAAATACAGTACCCTACAGAACCCAGCAGGGCAGTGATCTTTGCTCCATCATGGATGACCTTACTGAGGAAGAGATTACCATAAGCAATGTCCTACAGTCATGTAGAACCTGAATGTGGTGACATCCTACTGTTGTAGGTCTGGAGTACAAAGTCCCACCTGCTACCTATGGCTGCAGACTGCTATATAAGGCAATGCGCCTTCAAACTGCTGTCTCCTGAACTATCTTCTTCCACTCTCTCCCTTATACAGCTCCCATGACCACAGCTGTTAAGTGTACATCTATTATTCATTGCAGTTCGTGGTAGCTCTTCTACTTTTTTTGCTGCCTCATCTCACTTGGAGCTCTCCCATCACTTCATTCCTTTAAACCACCGTGCATTTTCCCTTCTTCAGTTAGTCCCTTAAAACTTCCTCTTTAGACTCGTGATTATTCTTTCATTAGAGCATTTTGTGGTGCCCTCTAAGGAGAACAAAATTAAATTTAAAAACAAAACAAACAAGCAAACAAACAAACAAAAAACCCAGTACAATTACACTGTCATGTTCTGTTCACTACAATAATGTACAATTTGTAAGAAACTGAGCCAATGTGCAGATCGATAATGAAGCTCACCAAGCTCTTCTCTCTTTTGTAAGGGAAAGAGAGTAAAACTGACTACAGAATCATAAAATATAAAATAAATGAAATGAAAAAGGGTTCTGCAAATGAAAGTTGCCTGTGAAAACAGTTTCCAGCTCTATGGTTTTAATTACTACACAAATGAATGGAAAAACAGATTAAGGAATTCACACAATTGTAACACATCATATTTGGAATTGCAGCATTTTTTTTCAGCTACAATAGCATGGAGGCATAATCAAATAAAGTCCAACTGAACTGGATCCAGCTTCTCACTGATGTTTCAGTTTATTAAGGCAAGAATCTGAAATCATACTCCAGAGCATTCGGACGGGAGTGAAATATGAAGTATCTGGCTGATTTTGCAGATCTTTCTCATTTCTTCTCAGAAATTTAGGATTTGCACAAATTAAAACTGTTCATGAGTTCCAGTCATTCAGCTCTGCTCATTACCAGCCCTGTTTGTAAACAAGATTTCTAGCACTGACTGAACTGCAGTTCATGGTCTCTTCTGAAGGAGAAGCCTTGTGAGTAGGCAAAGAAAACTGCTTGCGAATGCGAAGCATGCACAGGAGCATCAGCGTTACAACTGCTCTTGCGCTATTGTAAGAACTGGTTCATGTATGCAAACACAATATCCTGGGCAAATCCTATGGATTTTCATCCATGGCTACAGTAGGCCTTTCATTTTTTCCTCTTCCTTCCTCTGTTTTCCTCTTACTACCACACATACTGATTTCAGCCCTAACAAACTGCCCATGAGCGACTGTCTTCACGTAAGTCAATTACGCAGTAAGAATGTGGCATGCTGTACCAGCTCATTCAAGCTTTTCTTCCTCAAGCCTAAAATCTCCCCAGCTCCCCTCTCCTCCACAGGCCTGCTCTTCATCTCCAGCCAGACTGAAATCTGGTAAATATTACTCTTACAAGGTAACAGGTCTGGAATGCGAAGCATCTGAAGCTCAGCAGAGTCTCTTCTTGGCACCTCAATACAAGCACTCTGTTGCCAGCTGCCAAACAGAATTCAACTGGCCTTATTTAATTCAAATGAAGATATTAAATCCCAGGACCGTGGAAACACTGTTTACCAATAAAGACCATAAATAAAAGAAAAGCCTTCGTAAAGGAAGAGCCAAGTGCTAGTTACCTTTCTAGCATCCCTGAGAAGTGTATTGTCTTGAAAAAAGCTTTCAACTCAGAATACGTTTACATTTTTGGTATCATCCTTCATAGATATAAGACAGGAGAAGGAAGATAAGGGGTGGTTTACTGTGCTTCTTCCTCTCAAAGAAGCTTTCCCCTTGGCAGTATCTCCTGCACAACAGCAAGGACCAATGCATGCAAATCCTGACATTTCATCACAAGCTCTACAGAACGGTACTGTAAGCCAGATGAAGGCCTTTCCTGAAGGAAAGATCTGGCATATATTTGTCCACTCTCCTTCTTAGACAGAACTATTCCTAGTATTCAATGAACTAGGGAAGCCGGACTGAAAGCATTTGCTCAACAGCAGTCTCCACAGCAAAGAACAGAGAGGATGCATCTACCTGGCCTTGTCCTCATGCACAAAAGATACTTCTGATGCTAAGGAGTAAAAACAGACTTACAAAGCAACAATTAAGTTCAAATTCTCCTTATAACTAAGCATTACTGAATATCATTAAACAACATGGCTTGGAAAGGAGAATTTGAATTATTTCTTGCTGCTAATTTAGACCTAAATCTATACGGAGTAAGAAGCTTGATTTGGAAAAACGTTAACTTCAAAGGTCTTAATTCAGGACTACAAGGCCCTCTGATGCTGGAAGAGCTCTTCAGAATTTCATATTTATTGCTACTAACTTAACTACATGGATTAGGTTCTTGACATCCAGCATGAACGAGAAAGAGTGGACTCTCAGCTTAAAACTTTAATCTCCCATGTAAACGAATGGCTGGCACACCTACCTACCAATAAAGACCCTGAACTGTACAGCTGGCTATATTATAGAAATTTTCTTAAAGTGAGATATGACAACTTGTTCAAGATCAGGATGGGAGAAACTATAATATAGCATGTACAGTTTAAAATGCACATAAGAAATAAGCCCATCTTTTTACTTCCAGAAAAGTTAGTGACCTCAGGATTTTCTTAGTGTCACTGTAACTATAGGTAAATTGATCTTCCTCATACTACAGATTATGAAACTGT
Source organism: Aquila spilogaster (assembly GCA_024606505.1). Lineage (NCBI taxonomy): Eukaryota > Metazoa > Chordata > Aves > Accipitriformes > Accipitridae > Aquila > Aquila spilogaster. Next base: position 1,030 of record JANHGO010001330.1, on the reverse strand, counting down.
CTAACTAAAAAGCTTGCCCATCTGGAACTCTAACATTACTCAATTAGAAGCGCTTGGGAAAGGAGCAAAGACCCTACCAAGATATCTCCACAATAAGCTCGAAGTAAAGGTGTCCAACATCTATCTGCTCTTAGAGAAGGTACTAATACCATAACTCAACTTACTCAACAATAGAAACTCCACCTCAATTATAGCTTCACTGATCTCCAGTTAGTCTATAAAATGCTCATGTATTTCAAGGCACTCTAAGGACTCCAAAATATTATGAGTTTTTAATCTACTCTTCAGAAGCATGAAAGCCCACTCTCACATCTAAGATACAGCCAGCACTGCTTAGGCATTTCCACGGTGTTTGTACTCTCGCAGGCATTCAAGGATGTAAGACATGTCCTCTTCCAGACAAGCCTCAGGAAAAAGCCAACAAAATGCTACTGAGCTGATACCAAGTATTTGAACTCAGTATTAGACATACGTAGAATACAGAGGATTGCTAACCAATGGTTCCACTTCAGCACCACTCTCTATATTGATATCAGATCTGGAACTGTCCTGATCTCAGTGCAGATTCCGCCTCTCAAAATGCAAAGTGGAAAGAAGCAAAATCTCTTTGAATCCAAAAAGACACCAACACTCAGCACACATGGTTATGCAAGAGCATCTGTTTGAAGGCACAGTCTTATCATTATTTCTCTGACCATGTTGGTTCATTAGAACATTTTCTTATTTTTATTTTTAACTCAATGCTAGACATTTTCTGAAGACTAACGACCATAAGTGATTTACTCCAACAGACTACTTTTTATGCAAAACCAACCTCTTCCTATCTTGTTTAAGCTATGATCTCCAAGCTTTAATGGATCAAACACACTAAGAGTGAGTAAATAACTGTTGAGAGTGAGATCCTCCCCAGAACACTTCCAAATGGTGAGAAGGTTTTTTTTTTTCCTTTTTAAGTATTTAAAAAAATACAGTCAAGAGTTCAAACTTCCCAAGTTCTAGTATCTGTTATTGCTAATACAAAATGTATATA
>JANHGO010001329.1:0-34839 GCA_024606505.1 Aquila spilogaster | reverse complement strand
AAACATTCACACTTGTATTTTTAAAAAAAAAAAAAAAAAAAAAAAAAAAAAAGACCTACTTGCAGCTCAGCCACTAAGGACAACCATGCTCTTTCTGTCTGAAGCTGTCAGCGGTCCCCTGCTCGGCAGAACATCGACTCCAGCACCACAGGGTTTGGGGGCTGCAGGGAGGAAGAAGGTAGATTTTAAACAAGTCCCATCAATAATGTCTTACTGGGTAAAGTGCAAGAGGTTATTAGACTCAGGACCTTTCAACAAGACTTTCAGTTTTCTTCTTCTGAAATCCTGATTCACTGAATATTTTCCTCAGTCTGATCATATAAAATATGATTGAGGGATAAACAGAGACCTGGACACTTCACTTGAATACCTGCTTTCAAACAGCACATCCAGTAGTGTTCAAAAGGCAATGCCACATGAAGTGCTCCTCCACATTTTGCTTCAAGTTCTCTATAGCCTACCAGCATTTTTCAAAAACAAGACAGCGCATCTGTAAAAAAAACAGAAACTAAAAAGAGCTGCCAGTTTAGGGTCTTGAAGACTAGTTACTGCTGTGCTAGAGGAGGAAGACCACAAGCAAGGGATCTAGTACCAGCAGAAGAATAAGGATGAATAACTACACAGGTGCTTTTTTCGTCCAGTGTGCTCACCTCAAATTGCCTTGGGGAGGACAGGAAGGTACCTGGAACAGGGGATGAGCAATTGTTTAGTTGTTCTGAAAAGAAACTGCACAGAAAAAAAGTTTAAAGTTCTCCTAGTTTTGGAGAACTGTTACTGACCTTTTTCACTGAGTTGATAAGGGTTTGTGGGGTGGGGTTTGTTTGGTTTTTTTTCTTTTAAACTCTGAGATGTCACTTCCCAGTCTAAACTCAGGTCTCTGCCAGAAATCAGCTGCTACTTCTTCCTTGACTTACTGTCATCATTAGAAGCAGTTTGATTTGAAAAAATCAATTGAGAGAAAAGTGCTTTTATTTACATTTCCAAAATATTTTAATCTAAGTTTTTCTTTAAGGTGAGCACTTTTGAGCTCTTAAAAATAAGAGAACAGAACTTAACATAATGAAGCATTTGGTTTCTACCATCAGCACTTCCCTGGATTGTGGTTTAGTTTTCTGAGATAGCTTAACTATCCTTAAAGCACACCAGGGTTAGAGAGGCATCAGACATACCCTGTGACTGTTGTGAAATTGGCTGAGAGGTGAAACCAGTAGCAACTGGGCTGCCAGCAAAGTGGGGAGTGTCACTGTCACCCCCAGAGACAGGTCCTCTGCCATGTACCCCCCAGCACATGCACGTTGAGAGCAGAGCTTCAGCTTTCTCCCAAGGGCATGGATTTTACACAACTGACAGAAAAACATATAAGCATCTGTGAAAATAGCAAGTGTAGAGATGTTCACTGTGAGTATGCCAAGATATCAAATACTGAAATGTTATATGTTGTTATAAATCTAAAAAAAAAAAAAAAAAACCAAACCAGAGAGATAAAATACATCAACTTCTAAGTAAAACACCTCTTAAAACAACCTATTAGAAGCTGGGGAGGTATTCGTATTTCATTTCTTGATAAGAATATCTATTTGGAAACTCTCAGCCACTATTAAGAGACTTGATAGTTTGATGCTGCTTATGTCTAATCAGTATTTTTAGAGAGAGTTTGGGGGTTTGTGAATTTACTTGCACCATAATCCAGAAATCTTCCTCATATTTCTTCGCTTCTGTATCTCATGGTTGGTTTTATCAATTTATTCTGACAAAAAACAAATACATTCATGCTAAGATATTAAATACACATGCATTCTCCCAAGGAATTTCAATCTTGTTTATCACAAATGCATCTTTCATTTCTGATTTTTCTATTCCACAGTGGTAACCAGATGAGCCTTTTGCTTGTTCATTTGCATCCAATCCCATCTCCCTTTCAAAAAGCTCAAAAATATACTGCCAGCTAGGTCCACTGTATTTAATTATGCCCTGACAGTTCCTACACATTTGGAACTATAGGGATAACGCTTTTGCTTTACACCATTAGCAAGCAGTAAGGTTGGGCAGCTCTTTCTTCTGATCCCCACCCACCTATTCCATCTGGATCTCTAAGCACTTCTGCAGTACAAGTATCATTACTTGCAATAATCATCTGCACCTCATTTGCATAGACAGTACGTCTTGATGCGCAGCGTCAAAGCAGCATTGCATTCTGTTGAGATCAGCAGGGCGTTAAGCTCAGTGCCAAAGGACAGTGGAAGATTCCCTGTATAAAGCATTCAGGTGGAATGTGTTAAACCACAACGAAGAATGAAAAAAACCCACAAGTCTACTGCAGTTTTTCCATTCAGCTGCATGGTCTGTTTTGTCTTACATCCGCCTTTCAGTTTGTCAAAAGGATGTCAAATTTGGAGTACACTCTAGAAACTGTAAAGAGGAGTCCCACGTGATGCCAAGCCGGCACTTGTCTGTGCATTTGCCTTGCCTAAAACTAGGGTCTAGGAAAAAGCTCTGTAGAAAGGAAGGCATTTCAGTTGAAATACAAAAGCCAGGAGAGTTGCATTTCTGAATTAAACACTTTTAACTTCATTCTGTTCAAAATGGATATATCTCATGTCATTATCCTAACTTGTAAAAGTAATTGCTGAAACAATCACCCCAAGCTCCTTCTCATGGGACGGAAGGGTTAGACATTTCCTAGAGCACTTCCATACACTTTAAGACATTGCTGTTATTAAACCCTCCATATGTTAGAAGTGCACAAGGAATTTAACCGTTTCTGCATGCCCATTCAATAATGGCACGGTCTGCTGGCCTACTGACAGCAACGTTCCAATAAGGTCTTGCCGTGACAGAGCTGACAGCTAGGGTTGGCTTGTTTAACAGAATCTTAACATTAAAAAATATCTCTTTGGATCTTACAAAAACACTACAACATCGTGCCACAAGCTCAGTGAACTGCAACACTGTCTAAGTTTCCTTGAATTGCTCTAAGAAAAAATAATCTTTATTAAACATGAATTCAGAACAGAAATAAAACAAAATGAAGTAGCTTTTGGCAGGAAGCTGCTCTATGTTCTTTATCAGAAACCAACCATGATTAGCAGTCCACTGGACCAACGTCAGAATCAGGGTGCCCAGCAAGAACGGAAGTGTGTCACCTTCACTTCCACTCCCTGGAGTATATTTCAACCTGTATTTTCCCCTTTATTCTAGAATTTGTTTAATCACTTGCTCCAAAACAGCATTTAAAACATGCTTTCTAACTTGCTGAGTTATAGGGGGTCATTCCTAGAGCTCCATTCCTAGAGTGCCATAAATAATGGCCTTCATTTCTGGTATTATTATCTTTCCTGTTTTGGTATCTCTCAAAGTGACATTTTGCTGGGTGCTCCTGTGTCTGAGATGAAGTAACAATACTCACAGGTACTGAACCACATTTATTAGAGAAACGTTCCCTGGGTTATTGACTTGTACTCTAACGTGGTTGTCCTTTACATTTTCATTGCAAATTTTAGATCTAATTATTTTACAGGTGGTTTCAAAGCAGAGCAGTATAGCTTCTCACACACTTTTCTTTCCTCTTGGAGGCATGTACTTGCATTAGTAAGTTACACTCATGTTTTACTGCTCATAGATTGAATTACATTTATCACTCTGCAAGCAGAAACAGCATGACTGCCCTTCTACATGTGAAACATGCAATTCATCGATTTCTGGAGCTGTAACCACAGCTTTACATTTATCATATGTCAGTTCTGGTTTACTTAGCAGTCCCCTGTGTGGGACAATGTAGTTTAAAATGTTGCTATTAAAGAGGAAAAAAAAGAAACATTTCACATACAATGGCAACATTCATCAACTGTTCTTTGCTGAGTGATGTAGCACTATTTATCAACTACTAGTTTCCAATCTCTCTAGCAATAACTTTCTTACTCTTACGGACGGCTCAGAGATCTAAGTACAAAATGACAAAAAGAATAGTTCAAACACGACCCATATAAACCTGCTACCTGTGCTGAACTACAGCCCCTTTTTTACAATAGGAAGAAGCAATTTTTGATCCCTGAACTTTTTGGCTGAAGGTTCAGATCTGCTTCATGACCCTTAAGGAAATTACTTTGCCCCCAAAATTAAGAGCTTCACTCCCAATTTTGAATACCCCCATTTGAGCGAACAACTCCGTATTGAGGCATCCTGCTTCAGAAGCCTCTGAATCCCTCGAGCACCCGGCTTCGTGTGGGCAGCCCCCATTCAAGGGGACTGCCTGCTGACCTCACGGGTGCATTACAAACCCAGACAAACCTCGGCACCTGCCATTTGGTTTTCATAACAAATAAAAGTGAGGGTAAGTGACAAAAACCTCATCCCTACCTCAACTATTTAAGTTAATATCCGTAGAGATGAAACACCTTTGCCTAGTTCTGAAGCTCTTCCACCCACTTGCCCCGTTTTTTAATTTGTCACTGTGATCAGCAGGAAGGCTCTGACAACACGTTGGGTGTACAGGGCCACTGTCTCTGGTTCCTGGTCAAGCAAACCTATTCTGTTGTCCAGGAAGTCAGGAGAAGGTTTTCTTCCCTTCTTTTCTGGAGATGTTGCACGTCCCTTCCAAATCCCAGATGGACAGTGGGAGAGGGGCTGCAGAAACACACCTAGGACCATCTGCAAAATGTTTAGCAAGCAAAATTTCAGCAACCTGGAACTTGTCACATCTTTCTAGACTTTGAGGAACAAAGTGTATTGTTTGCAGGTAAATGCTAATCTTCTGTCTGCAAATGCACACTTTGTCTGCCCGCTGCAGATACCCTCTTTCGGTTTTATGAAATGCAGCTATTCACATCAGCAAAATCTATATGCCTTACCAGGCATTTTACCATTAATTCTCATCTGTACCAAAGAAACAGGATGCTCTTTGAGATACCTGATGAAGGTACTCTTTAAGCACTTGTCATTGCATATATAGTGCATACAGAACACCACTGTTTGTGTATACCTCTGCAGTGCAGCATTTGAGAATGTACCTTATATATTACCATATTGTAGGCAACAAATACAAGCTTAGTGTAACAACGTATTATTTTCAAAATCATCCAATATATATATTAGAAGGTCAACTCTGCAGACTCATCTGCATAGACAGCATAGCAAAAATGTTTAAAAGAAAGTGATATAGAAATAAAACTCTGGATGCTACAGTTCCAGGAGAAGTAAAAACTAAAAGCTACAAAATCACACAGGCTTCATTTTGGACTGATTGAACTTACAAGTACAGTTGCTTCAGACATTTTCCCAAGAGAATTGAAAGCCACTGGAGGAAAAAGCATTTGTGTGCACGCATGCATATCTTGTGCATACACACAGACACATACATTATATTTATGCTTGCACATGGTGCGATTTCTCCTTTACACTGAGTAAAGCATACAGGATCCTAAGAGCTACCAGTTAATTTGGCGGCTGTATCTTCAGATATAGAGCACATCTGCCAAATGACAGAGAAATTGATTGATCGCCACAGATTCTTTTTTTCTTACTTGATACTGACGTAATTTATATCAGAAGCAGAGTTGGAATGCCAACCTGGACCAGCAGCCGGCTGCGGCCCCAGCACGTTAGCTCCCAGTTTCCTCTGTTAGTTGTATACCTCTGCAGATCTATCAACCTGTCAGGCCCAACTTCTGAACTGCTTTAATGTGCTTCAAAGATAAACACTCCTATATTTAGGAAAGGAAATGAGAGGCTTCTTTTGCTGATAAAAATATGATTTACAACAGGCGTTGAGACAGAACCCTTCCAATTAAAAACAGCACTTCAGCATATTTTTTTTTGTCCTTGATATCACTGAAATCAGAATGCCGGTGTAATTCTGTTTGTTAATTTTATCTTGATTTAACTAGGAGTAATCCCCCTGAGTCAGTAGCTGACCTCCAAAGCATTCCAGCTTCCTGTGGGATAACAAGGAATAACAAGAAACATGCTACTGTAAAATAAGCAAGGCTGGTGTCAAGTTTGTTCCTGTGTTGTCAGATAGACAAGCCTATAGCAAGTACTCAGCAATGATCAAATAAATGTCCAGAGACCTTTTTCTAGCAGACAACTCAGCAACTTCAAACAGATTTCTTGCACTAATTCACTCGTGGTATGGGCCAATAAAGTGGTATTAATCTCCTGCTTTAAATCAAGTTTCTGTCGTAAGGTTCCATTAATCTCTCCAGTGTTATCAAGTGTCTTAGTGGTAGGAAATTATATTTCTAAATTGAATTTTGTTCTCTTTCAGTGTAATAAGAAATATTTCCCAGACTTCTAATAGGAAGTATAAAACCTATGACACCAACAATACATTTGAATAAATAAAAGCTATAAATTAAAGCCACTTTCTTCCAACCCCCAACGTCAGAGCAAAATAACAAAGAATTAGTTACCTAGAAAGAAGAAATTAAATACAAGATTTTAAACAGAAGTGAGGCAACAGATAGTTAATTTTTTATTTACCTTTTTATAGCAATTGGATTTTTTTAAAAAAAACTCTATAGTTAAATAATCTCCAGGCATTAATAAAACACTTAGTGATTCTTAGTGTATATACTTTACAAGATGTCCTAACCTGCAGCCTCTACTATTTTTAATGGAAACAGATACTCTTTACACAAGTCTGCAAAGTTAGTGCCCCTTTGTTTCATGGGAGACAAATTTACAGTAAGTAAATGTCTCTGCATTAAATTTACTATGCTAAAGTTAAAATGAATAACCACAGGCGACAAAACAACATAATTTTATGGCCAGCAATAGAGCTGCAGGGTGGAGAGGGGTAGGAGGCAGCAGAATCTACTGCAGCATTGTCATATTTTACAGCTTTTACTTTTCAAGAACAATACCATGACCTCAGTAATGTTCAGATAGACTTGTCCCACAGACGACTTTGAATATTATCTACTGCTGACCATTACCATCTCACTGAGTGCAACAAACAGCACTGGTCAGGGACTTAGATCAGAAAAACCACCTGCACAGTTGCACAGCAGTAAATAGAGAGAACTCTTACATATCAACATATTTGAATTTGCATTTGGCAGAGCATTCAAAGCCACATGCCTGGGCACCACCACTCAATCCACATCAGCTTCGCAGCCAAACCCAAATCCAGGTGGTACAAAAGAAAGGAATCATGTTAATATATCAGGCTTTGGATGAGTTAGATGGATTCAATTTCACTCAGATGCAATTTGCATTTAAAAAACAAAAAGACAACCTGTGTAGCTATAGATTTATTCCCTCTCTATAGTAATTAGACTTTTCTCAGAAAGTGAAAGGCAGAACCCTTACCACAAAACCTTTACTTTGGGGAGAGGTGGGGGTGGTGCTAACTTTTAAGTTCAGCTGGAAAACATGATGTAATGACTGAATACAATCAAGAGCACAGCAAGAACTGACTTGCCTTAAACATTCCTGCTTTCACTCCTATGACAATGGTCTCGGAGAGTCCCCTCCAGCATCACTGTGATCTTCATTACTGCATTTTCTAATATGTCCCAACCTTTAAAGTATCTGTCCTCATAATTAGAGCTGATCATGAAAACATGAAATAGTTGTGAAAGTTTTGTCCATAAGGAAAATTTATTATAAACATTTCCCAAGGCTAATATGGGCATGTGCATGATATATTTGCAAGTAGAGCAGTCTCATACACACACAAAACTTACAGGAGTGAGCCGAGGAGGCTATGGTGAAGACCGTCTCTCAGACTACTGGTTACTTTTGGTGGCAGAAACTAAATAAGATCTGATGCAGAGCAAAAATATAACTTAAGTGTTTCCACAAAACAGAGCTCTTCAGTTTTGGACAGATTTCTTCGTGACAAAGGCAAGGATCATTCTCCCATTCAATAGAAAAACAAGGGAGAAAAGAGAGAAAGGGGGGGAGGGAAGAGAGAAAGAAAAGAAAAAGCAACAGAGAGAGAGAAGGGCGGCCACAGCCGCTGAGGCTGGGGAGAAAGGGGGAACATATCCAAGAGCTAGCAAGCCTCTGGTTAGCATTGGAGCAGTGGTACTGCAGATTCTGCAAATGATTAGTAATCAAAGGAGCCTGTTCCTGACGATGCATCCAAAGGGGCCTCAACAGTTTTTATAGTCCTTTTGTTTGCCCATCGGGCTACTTCTTGACAACACTAATTTCTTCCTCTTTTGAGTAAACCTGGTTTACTACACACATTTGAGAGGCATTTGCAGCCCCAGCTCCAAAGCAAATAGATGGTGCGTACTGCCGCGTTCACTGACCTGCACACACCACATCTCCAGAGACTTCTTTGCCAGTTTGCCTTAGGTATGCCCCTGATAAGTAGCAGAAGAAATGTCTTCCCAAAACACTGATGTTTTCCCTGAAGACTGCTGCTCAGAGTCTTTTCCTACCATAACTGAGATCCAGCCATAAAGAGGAAATACAGTCTTAGGACAATATAAACAGAACCACATGCTCCTCTAAAATTCAGGATTTTAAGAATTCTTCAAGAGTACGTGTGAAAATATGTAGTGTAGGGCAGATGTTAACTCTCATATTTCAAGGTGCTCCTCTATGTGGAGAAAGAGAATCTAAAGAGCCTAAAAGACTACTTTAAGGTAAGTGTCCTTATTTCTACTACCTGAATTCAGTAAAGATTTCAATAAGTCTCTGCTCAGAACATAAATATAGCAGTTTGGCAATAAAGAGAAAAGCCAGTAATCAAAACCAGAAAGAAGTGACAAAGCAAGTTCTTCAAAGGTCAAACCCACACCTCCCATAGACAGCAGTCTATTAAAAAAGGGCTAACATACAAATACTAAATTCATTAGAGGAAATCATATAATACTGCTCATTAGAGGAATATTGTACTGTATGATCCTCCCATTCCAGCAATTTCTTATACCAATTTACAAGCAAGAGACGATTTTCTTCAAGAAGGTGTTGATAAAAATGCCTTTTCCCAAAAGTTAAAAGCCAAGCACCTTTGGAAGCTCAGCAAAGGTTTCTGAATAGAGACTTCCCTTTACCCACCGAGTTACATGAGCCTGATGAACAGGGCGGCCAACATTTAGTTTGGCCTTTGACAGGTTTAAGGCCTGGCATCCTGTAAAGATAGAAATCAGAGCATTCTACCACTGGCAAGGGAGACTTAGCAGCAAATAATTCAAGATAATTGCAGTTAAATGCATTCCTATTGCTTGATGATACCAATTCATTCTTTGCATGAAGCGTGCAGCAAAACCAAACCAGATGTTTACCTTCTGATGTAACTTTATATGCCAAAAAAAGCAGCTTAAATCCCTGAAGTAACAATGTCATATAATATTTAATGGAATGGCTGGCAAAATGATCTCACTTGTAGAGCTGGGTGCCACCAATATCTCAATTCTCCTGCAGTCAAAAAGAAAACACAATTGTCAGCAAATGTGGGTGTTCTGCAAGTAGCCCTGTACGTTTTGAGATCTGGTACTTTGAGACCATAATCTGTATTTCATGTGCTATAATTGGAAATAGGGAGGTTATGCCATCTACATACGTGGCTTGTATCTTTCATTATGAAATATTTTTAGTGTGTGATTTCTTGCTTCTGATGATGTTGCTCTTTGGGTGTAATGCAAGGAAATAAAAATGTCATGAAAATCACAAATAATTAAGTTCCCTTACTTAAGCAGGTTCAGACATACTGAACTGGCACAGCTTTATGGCCCAGGATCGGGGTAGATAGTTATCCTAAGGCAGAAAAAGCAACAGAAATATTTTAGACAGATTTATACTTGGCACTCCTTTTTTTAGGGCTGGCAGGAGCTGGTGTTTGGCGTATATCACCACCTGGCTATATATCACCTTCAGAATTAGAGGCCTTCAGACCCTGCAGATTCTTTGCTGGTTTACTGCTTTATATCCTTGCCTTTTCAAGACATGCTCAGAAGCATTCCTGATGCTGTGAAGTTTGATTTGTCTGAAGGGGAGGATGACATGAAATTTAAAGATCTCATATTCCACAGTCACAGAAAAATAAGGTCTGTTTTAAAAAAAAACAGCATCTCTCTAGAGCTGCAGGATAGCACCCTGGATGAAGAGGCTGGCATATTTCCAGAAAACCAAGAAACTTCCCACCCTTGCTCCCCAACGTCTTTTTTTTTTTTCTTTCTTTTAAATGCTGCATGTTTCAAATACACACTTAAAGTTTTTTTCATGTATGTAACTGTTCATCTTACAAAGATAGAAAGCGCAGAGCAAAACAGACCAAACAACACTTACTTATCTTTACATTGTCAGGAAACTGCTTTCTACTTTGTAGAAAACACCGACACCCAGCTTGCTTTTCCCCTCCAGGAAAATTTTTACAGAAGAGGAGGCACGTACCTACACCAATCACACCAACAGTAGGCTTTAAAGCATGATGACAATGCAGTACCGGGGGAAAACAACTCAGGAGTTTGAGTTAGACAAAACCTCCTAAAATATAGGCATTGGGCTTTATTTTATTAAACTAAAAAAAAGTGTTATTTGTAGCAAATATATATTGAAGGCACATATTAGATTTAGCATCGGAGTCTCTACATAACAGAGAAAAAAATGCAGACTTTAAGTATAGATTGTACTAATGAGAGCTTGTACGTATAGAAACAAGGTAGGATTGACACAAGATGGACTGTGAGTTTAACTTTAGGTGGTTAGTCTTGGTACAGAAGTTGCCAGGTGATGTTGAATGGATACAAAAAAAGACCCAAACAAGAGGAGCATGATACTGATATCAAGGCATCTGAAAATTAATTTCATTTCTGCTGCGAGGAGAAAGTAAGATTTCCCATGAGACAATCCCTACTGCTTAAAAGCAACTTTCCAACTTTGCCAGAAGTTGGAAAGCAACAACTAGAAACTTATTTATCTGAAAGTTAAGGAATCGGCATTAAACCACGGGGATTTCCCACCTTTATCAAACGCACCCCTCCATTCAGACCATCAGTTGCTGGACATAAAAGCCTCCAGTAACAAAGCAGTGAAGACTCTTGAGAAGATGATGCCTCTAGCGCAAGTTAAAGCACCTGAGTCACACTCTTTATGGAGCATTCCCCACCAGTTCACTAGTTCTTGAACATGACTGCTTTCCAGACAGATCACAGGAATGAACCTACTGCTCCACACTTTACCAAGTATATAGTCAAGGTGACAGGGGAGGACAAGACGCTGAAGCAGAAGCAAGCCTTGGAGAGCATTTGGCTGATCCCGAGTCCTTCTGTATAACTTTATTACCATTTTGAAAATTTGCGACCAGTGAGCACTGAACAGCGTTTTCAAGAGAGGGAGTTTCGTGACTGGCTGTTTATGACAGCCCTCTGCTCTGGTTTGCTCCAGCTGCCAGAAGAGCTCAGCAGGATGGCAAGACAGAAGAAGAGCAAGTAGACTCCCAAGGCCCCATTCGAGGGCTGTCTCCAAGGAACGGTCACCAGAATTAAGCCCTGGGTAAAAATAGACACTACATCTGGACACTTCCAGATGTCCCTACCGAACTCATCTGTTCTGTGAGGCATCACACAGATACACAAAGGGTGTCTCCTTCTCTCAGAAGTTTACAGTCTAACTATAATAGCATGGGCCTACATACAGAGACACGAAGTGATTTACTAAGGTTACAAAGGAGGTCAGTGGCAGAGGTAGACATCAAACGTGAGCCTCGGCAGTCTCTGTGTAATCTGTCTGTCCGTTGAACTTTGCTGGCTGTTAAACACAAAAGATACACAACAGAGCAAAAGCCCCTGGTGAACTCACATCAAACCAGTCAAGACTGAGTAACAAAAAAGCTTGGTACTGGAGACGAGACAGACACAGAAGCAGAAATAAACCCTACAGTCCAGCAGCACAAGACATGGCCAAAGGTGTTTTCCTGTAAAAGACCCAAGGAAAAGATTTTCTTCAGGCTTTTACACACACACACACACACACACAAAAAGTACACATAGCTATGAGCTGTAATTAACACACTGGCCTCTTGAACAGTTTTAATCAAAGTACAACTTAATACAACTTATAGAAAGCATAGCTTGACATTAAAGGTTATCACAGTTACTCACTCATACTTTTCCATTACTTCAGTCCATTTCTCTGGTAACACTATCAGCAGAGATGCGGGAAATCATCACCAAATACACAGAAAGAAACTGTAATGAATAGCAAAGACTGTAAGTACGTTTGGTCTTTCCAACACCGTTCTTAAATTGCCACAATCCAGTCAAGGCTGGAGATGGAGACTCTAATTATGCTAAAACAAAAAGACTTCCATAGGAACACGAAACATAAATAAAGCAAGCAATGTCTACCTGAATTTAATCCAATTGGATTTTCAACCTTTGTGTGTGAATTACTTCAGAGTAAAGTCAGGTGAACAGCTCTTTGCTGGCAAGGAAGGTAATATTAACAGTCAGAACATATTTTTGTTTTAAAAGTACACATACACTATTTCCAAGACATACAGGCAACATAAATAAGGTGCATTTGAAAAACATGTCAACAAGCTACGGACCAAAAGCAGAAATATGGTAATCAATTCCCACGTGTCTCACCCACGCAGTTTACATTTGGAGTTTTCTTAAATTAGAGACACATTTTAGCAAAGTTATGCATGCTGTTGTGCTTAATGGGTAGCATCTTGTCTGTACAGAAGGCAGCCCCTTCTCATACACAATCGGAAGCAGCGCCCTTTCAGCAGAAGCTTAACTTGCTTTAGCAAATACTGCCAAGAAAACCTACTTTAAGGCACAGGAAAAAAGAATCATCAAAATGACGAGTCAGCAGAAGATTCATTCTGGACTAGTATCAAATGTGAAAGACAAAATTCACCATCCCCACCAACCCTCCTCTAGAGCTGCTGAGCTCAACCAGTCTTCCCAGTCTGTGGCAACAGACTGCAGCCTTCAGACCAGGTGGGGAAGAAAAAAGGATCACATCTCGAGGAGGCCCAGGTACTTTTCTGACCTGCCAGCTGAATGACATATCTGGTGTTGAAAACACCCCTGTTATTCCACATTTCCACAGGACACTACTCACCTCTTCCCTGAAGATACTCTTCACTTTCAGAAGTGTGCTTCTACCATTTATTTTCTTTTGCTTACGTCTTACACAGACCATCGCTAATACGTGCCACAAATCAGGGGTAAAGTGCGTTAGTTGTCTCCGGGCCACCTCACCAGGCCTAATCTATTACGGAATTTAGATTCCCTATAGTACAATCCCTTCCTTTAGGTGACATACATCTAAAAGCCATACCGCCATAACATCCACAGGTGTCGAAATACTGATCAATAGCATCACTTTATTTCTACAGAGACAGCAATTAGAAGAATTAATCTAAAATAATGGTTGTACATAGACTCACCTAAATACGTCAGAATAAACTTACTAGCACAGACAAGCTGTGTAGTAGATACCTGTGAAATCTTCGCCCATGTGCATGTAAACCACTCTTCAAATATTCAGTTTTCTTTCCAGTCCACGTAATTTGTAGACCAAGGTGTTTTTATATACTGGACAGCACTAGGGTTCAGTTTCCTTTTACCAGAGGTTATAAATTTGACTAGACAGCAACAATTGCTTTTTAATCTAAGCAAACTGATCTGTCAGAGGCAATCAGTACAGTGAAGCTATCCCAGAAGAATCCTAATAATCCCGATGAATCACTCGGCGCTATATGAAACTCAATAGCTGAACTCTTGGCACAGAATGTCACAAGCACTTAATGCAGCAAGTATATACAGCTGCAAACAGCGGGCTCAGGGACACATGCCTACACAATGTTTGCACTCCTGCTGCATTTCTACACGTTTTGGCATTAATCAGTTTCTAATCATATCAGCATAACTTTGGGGATTTTTAACAATTTCTCATGGAAAAAAAATAACACACATTTAGGGATATTATTTGTTATTTCCATCAATGGGTACACATTACATTCAGACAAAACGGTCCAGAAAAATCTGGATTAGAAATTGGAAGGGTTCTGTTGTAAAAGAAAAATAAGCAACATACAGTAGTCAATGACACGAGGAGACCAAAATAGATGGAAGACACTGATTTCAGAGGAAATATTTCAATGGAACATTGCAGCCCTTCTCATGGTGTTTTGAGCTTATCTGTAATATTTCAAACATACTAAGTGAGCATTTTAAAAAATTGTGCTCCACTAAATTATATGCCATGTATGGAAAGACACACAATAATGCAATTTTTTAAACCCAAACTAAAGGTGCATAGGAAACCCATTCTATTTTAATTCAAATTTTATTAATTTATTCCATTAGTTAGAATTACATGCAGATTTTTATAACTGCAACAAGAAATACTACTTTATATGCTTAACTAGAAATGTTACAATCTACCTAACTGTATAGAGCTACTTTCAAATGAAACTAAGTATAAGAGTAAGCCAGTAAGTAACCTTATACTAGGTTTCCTTATGTGGTTTGATTCCTACCGCCTCTAAGCTACAGCTAGTCCCACAAATGTATATTAATTCTGTTATTGTCCTTAGAGAGTAAAAAATTTGTTGAATTGACAAGTGTGTCTATAACACATATATCACAGTCTCTAGTCTATCAGCTGTATGATTATCTATAGTAAGTCTGGGTATAAACAGATGTTCTGACTTGAAAAAGCACTTATCTTTACAACTCAAGAATCCCTGAGGAAGTTTAATCTAGTTGATTTAAAGCTTTGGTTCTTAGCATCAGTTTAGTAGTTGGGTAATTTTACTTCTTAACTGGAAAAATACTCTTCTATGGACATGATAAAAATTCTTAGTAACAGCTGCATGTACAAACTACTGGTTTGCCCATAATTTCAACAGCCTAATTGAAAACCAACCCACTATTTCAAAATGAAGGTAAGGAAAACACACACATACATGCAAAATTCTCAACTACAAGGCCAAAATTGAAAGCCTACTTTATTTAATCTATACAAAAAGTACCCAGTTCATCACATTAATAGAGGAAAACAAAATCTCCACAGCCTAAGACACTCTGGTATGTAACATTTTACTATACTAGTACTAACAATATTGTATATATATTTTAAATATATTATATATAATCTAAATACTTTGAGTTTATGTAACATATATATTTTATATTGTTGTTTTATACTTATTTAAATATTTATTGTTATATATTATATATAAAATAGCATAGAAACTACAGAGAAAAAGAAACTAGCCTTCAAAATCTGAAAAGCCATCTTGGGAAAACACCTTGTTCTTCACCCTTCAACATCTGCATCACATTCCAAAAGCTTGTGGTGGAGATAAAAGGTGCTAAATACAGATCACTATGCCTGCCTGGTAAGATTTAAGACAGGGTCATCCATTTCCTCTTATCACAGTTCATATTTATCAGTGTGTTAATTAATCAGCTGGTTTTCTTCAAGCATTCTTCCTAACATGCAAGAGAAATTCCCAGAGAGATAGTACCATCTTTGTTTTCTGATTTCTGAACTGATTGCTTCTGTCGCGGTTTAACCCCAGCCGGCAACTCAGCCCCACACAGCCACTCACTCACTCCCCCCACAGTGGGATGGGAGACAGAATTGGAAAAGTAAAAGTGAGAAAACTCATGGGCTGAGATAAAGACAGTTTAATAGGTGAAGCAAAAGCCGCACACACAAGCAAAGCAAAACAAGGAATTCCTTCCCCACTTCCCATGGGCAGGCAGGTGTCAGCCATCTCCAGGACAGCAGGGGTCCATCACCCCTAATGGTGACTTGGGAAGACAAACGCCATCCCTCCGAACATCCCCCGTTCCTTCTTCTTCCCCCAGCTCTATACGCTGAGCATGATGTCCTATGGTCTGGAATACCCCCTTGTCAGTTGGGGTCAGCTGTCCCAGCTGTGTCCCCTCCCAAATCCTTGTGCCCCCCCAGCCTCCTCGCTGGTGGGGTGGGGTTGGGTAAGAAGCAGAAAAGGCCTTGCCTCTGTGCAAGCACTGCTCAGCAGTAACGAAAACATCCCTGTGCTGTCAACACTGTTTTCAGCACAAATCCAAAACATAGCCCCATACCAGCTGCTATGAAGAAAATTAACTCTATCCCAGCCAAAACCAGCACAATGTTAGAACAATTTGAATTTGCTTTAGGATAGCTACAGTACACAGCTTTCCAAGAGTGGTGTACAGCACCTTCCTATGTGAAATGACAGCGGGGCAGAGCAGATCATGGCTATACATTGATGCATTGTGCCCATTCTTCCCGTCCGTCTCAGTGGCTCTATCCTGAAAGCACAAACATACCCAAGAACCTCAGTGCTTAGGAGATTTCTGCCAGCTAGAGCATCTCCAACTAAAATAGTTTTACTTCACCTGCAAACCTCGAGCCACTGCACTGATGTTAATCTCTTGCGTCCAACCTCTCCTGGCAGCAGCCACATCAACTGTGCATCTTCACTTGATTTGCACCTTCCAACTGCTGAAAACTTGTCTTCAGAAATACTCATGAAATCATGAGTCAGCTATCCTGTTCTATAGACATTTCTATAGACATTACTCTTTCTGAGACCTCTGACTTTGCTCCACCAGCAGCTTTCTTAAAAAAGAAGCAAACAAAACAACACCCCCCCAACCCAACTACAAAACATAAGAGACTGACAGATCATGCTTGTGTGTAGCTTAGCTAGCTATTCCTCCCTACGTTTTATTCTCTGTATTTGGTATCTAATGAAAAATTAGTTAGTCTCACAATTAACTAATTCAGTAACATACCACACAGTTGGACACACACAAAAAAGTATTTTTAAGGAAAAACAGTGCTGTTTCTGATGTTTCCAATGTCAAAAACTTTTTTTTTTTACCTCACAATTTCTGAACTTGTTACTGTGGATACCAAAGAAATTTTAATTTTTTTTTTTAAATAATAGAAAAGTTTTATCCGTACTATAAAATTTCACACCATTTGTCACCAGAGAAAAGACCTATGAGGACAGGAATCACAAGATGTTTAGGATTATAAGAATTCATATAGCCATCATCCTTTTCTGATGTTCCAAAATACTAACAAAAACAAACAAACAAGGTGGTAGTGGTGAATATGCTCACTGACAGAAGTTTATAACGTGCAAAAGTAACAATTATGTTCACAGGCAGATGAAGGTTAATCTTTTAATTTTCACTAGTGCTACTCATACCAGTCATCAGCTTAATTGCACAAGGTTGCACAGTTGAGGGTGCAGTCACCATATAAAAAGTATCTGAGTTTTCATGCCGAAACACATTTATATTGCTGAATACTGGTTCACTAAAGCAAGTCAGATCCATCAGACTTTTATTCAAGAGACTCCTCAGACCCTGAAAATCCATACACTCAAAGGCTTCCAAATTTCAAGTATTCTCTACGAGAGGAGATTTTGAAAACTGGGCATTTACTCCGGAGTTTGTCACAGTACTAATCCACAATAGTTTTTACGTTCAATAGAAGATAGATAATCTCATGGTACATAGTGTGCTTCAAATTGGAAGAGATTGTTTCAGGGCCCTAATGGTATGTTCATAATATATCCTGGGAAATGAATGGCAGAGCACAGCCCTTCACTCAGACATCTACTTCCACATCAGAATCTAATTTCTTTTTGAATCATGCTATACTCAGCTTGCTCTCAAGCTCTCGCTCTGAACCAGGCATCTATGCAAAAGAACTCAGGGTTTTTTTTGCCTCTTTCTTCCTCACAGCCACAAATATTTAATTAAGTGTCTCACTCTGGTCTTCAATGGCAAGAGAGATTTTTCAAACAATTTGGACTCTCTTTGAAAATAAGATCTCAAACTCTTGGGACCTGACTTCACTTATGAATGTCTAAGGGAAGGAATACTGGACAGGAGATATTAAGATGTCCCTGAAAGGAATGCAACTTTGTTGTGTTTGTACGGAGAGGGCTCTCAGTACCACTCATCCTGCAGATGATGGATGATGGCTACTCAACAATCATGGAAAGTTAATGTATTTGCAAGTTAAAAAATAAATAAATGGAAGGAGGCAATATTTATTCCTTTGAGTTAAAAAGTTCAGACATGTCAAGTTATATCAAAGATTAGCCCAGAAGAAAGAAATCAAGCACTTTTATGAACAGAGACTTCTCGATCAGTTTCAAGGCTTCTACTTTACTTCCATTTGGATGGTCACTCAAAAGACAGGAGAAGAGAATACATATACTTTGTTTTGAGAGAGTTATGGCTTATGTCATCATGCAGCAGAACACATGAACAGAAAAACAGGAACAAAAGGTGATCTCTCTCATGCTACACTTTCTCTAACATACACAAAGAAAAGCACAAATACGTAATCTGAAAAATAACTTCATTGTGAATACTATTTATAAATGTAAAGTCCAGTCAAACAGTAGCAGCATGAAGATCTCTTTGCTCAAATTGATAGCAAGCTATTTCATTTTATTGCTAATGATTTGCTTCCAATTAAAAAAAATGACACTGAAAGCAAAACTCTTTGGAATTGCCTTTTAAGGGACACAAAACCATTTTCTTAAAGTAAACACTCTATTGTTGAGGCTTCCACATACTTTCCAAGACTCAACTGATTTTTTTTTTTTTTTCTCTGTATTTGTTAGGGAACTAGGATATAATGGCTTTGTTTCAATATTGATTTTTGAAAGTGTTTTTTTTTTTTTAAAAGTTACTTCAATCACAGAAAAGTCTTTCAAAAAAAAGAAGAGTACTCTCCTTCCCATCACATTCCACTTTCTAGCTGATGTCTACTGACTCCTCACTATCCTTTTTCTCTTGTTCATTTTCATCACAAAGGTTTTGATCCACTTTTTCAGGCTATGCAGCACATACTGACTCATCCTTTTGATGTTACTGTATATAGCACTGTTCATTGCTTTTTATTTATTTATTTATAAAGACAGCTTTCTAAATTGCAAGACTAAACTAAAATACAAAAGGCCAGATAATCCTATTGTCAACAGGAAGTGGACAAACATCACCTTTGTTTTTCTACCTGCCTCCAAGCCACATACATGCTTTCTTCAGCATGGGGAAAAAATGTTCCTTCTAAACAAAGGAACAAAATAAAAATTCTTATGGCTGATAACCCGGCTCCTTCTTGCAGAAATGCCTTCTTGCAACTCATCTCTGCCAGTCTAGTACGAAGCAGTTCCAGCTGACAATGACTAAGCAACCAGCAAGCTGTGAACTTCAGTTTTTGCTCAATTTTTATCGCATCTTTCCAAGCCAGTAGTTCTCAAATATTTTACACTAGCTTGTCTTCCTGTGTCGTCCCGCCATGTCTCACTGTTCCCAACAAACACAAACTGCCAATCTCCAAGCAGCCCAGTAGCCAAGTATAAGAGTCCCTACCACTGCCCTTTCTCCCCAAACTTCTTATATCTCCAGCTTACACAAACCTGCATTTAGCTTCTAGCCAGTACAATCCCTTCCAATCCAACAACTCAGGCTGTGCTTTCCAACTAGCCATCCCTCTCAACTTTTTGCATTCCAGAAGTCACAGCAGCCCTTCACAGTTTCTATGTGCCCAGAGGTTATAACAAGAGCTACCTCTTCTGCTCCCCATGCTGCATTATATCCCTCCTTTTGCCCTCTGTTCTCATGCTTCAGCTCCCCCAGGAAGAGGAGAGTGGGGCTCTACCCAGAGCTCTGAGTCAGTGACTCATAAATCAGCTCTATGGTGCTCACAACAAGAGGATCTTGATTTTTTTACTAGGCTTCCTAGCTGCTAACATAATACAAAATAAAGAAAAAAGTAATTATTAAGAACAACTTCAACAAAACCAATCAGCCATGCCATGTTGGTTTAAGTTCATAGCTGAGGCTGATTAAAGAGCTTTCATTTATTTCTTGTTGCATGCCAACAGATTTGTGCTAAATCCCCTCTTCCCTGCACCAACCATACATTCAAAAGAATAAATAGTCAAGGCTGACAATCTAATCAAAAAGAAACAATCTCATTTCTCAAGAAAGGTGAAAACCAAAATTATTACCAGGCACAGAAGCAGTTAAGAGACATGCTACAGAAAAAGCACTGCTGTTTTTTGTTTGGTTTTGGTTTTTTTTGTGTTTTTTTTTTTTTTTTTTAAAGTGTACAACAAGGTTTGCTAATATATAATTAGTTGATTACTGTGTATCGAGCTGTTTGGCTAATATGAGCCATTTTCACGTATACCAAGAATAACAGTTAAGAAAAGTGATTAATGACAGAAGTTTACTTGTTTGACTGGTTCAACATACAAGCAAACTTGAGTGCTGTCTGTATTCTGAAAGGCAAGTTTGATAAAATAACTGCTAAAAAATTGTGCCTTACAATGCTCAGCTACTGGGAAAATGTGTGTGTTTGTTTTTTAAAGAAATACATCGCATTAGATCACTTTTAAATGTTTGTCGTAAGAGTCAAGGCTTGAAAATCCTACTTGCAGTTTGGCAAGTTAAGGAGGGAAATCTGGAGTCTTGAAAGAGGGATAATCTTCTGGACATGAGCCCACAGTACTGTCCTTCCTGACACAATGTGCAGCTGTTACACCTCTATAAAGCAAAATTAAACTGTATTAGTCAGTTCAACGGCTGACATAGAGTGGTGAAATCCCGACAAGTAACACATCATTTTAATTTTCCCTAATCCTTCTAAACCCTACGCCATAAGCAACCAAAGAGGCAAGCACGAAGGGAAAAGCCCCCATATCCACAGCTACTTGAAGCAGAGTATAGCAAGGGAGTTCCCCCAAAACCTTGAAGAACAGCCCAGCTGTCTTCTCCCAGTGGTGTCTTCTCCCAGTATTGTCTTGCCACGGGTCATGGAGTATGGAGTATTTGCAAAACACTTTGATATGAGATAACAAAAGCTTTTTTTTAAAAGTGTATTTGGTTAAGTTAGTTGTAAACATAAAATTCCAGTTGGTAAATCTGGTCATTTCTAACACAAAGAATTTTGTGGTAAAAACTAAGCCACAAACTGGGTTAACCTGGTGCAATTCACAAGATGCATGTGGTAGTAGGGGAGCAGGGGAAACAATATCCCCCAAGCCTCTTATCTTTTCAGACTAATTTAAAATTCTCATAAAAAATAGCTATACATTTGTCATAAGTTACTTATCACAGTGATTTTCTATTCTAAAAAGGAGCATTCTTGGCACAAATAGCTCACAATGGCCCACTTTAAAACCTAGCAAACAACCTGAATATTTGAAGAGGAAAATGACTCAGTCTGTATACAGTATAAAGATTATGAAGGGGGGAAGGGAAGCATGAAGAACATTTTAGCTAACCTGGGAAGCAGAAAAGATACTCAGATGCTCCCTGTAATGTTTGTAGAAAGAAACAAAACCACTGCTGTGTAGATTATCTTCCAGGGAAAACAAACTGACAAGGTTTATGACAGAAGATTGCACTGCAAATTCAATTAACCTATGGCTGTTGACAAAATAGCATGAGTAATCACATACAGAAAAGAGGGAAGGGCTGACACACTTAAAAGTTTCAAGTGTAGAAATAAGCAAGTCAAATCCTTTAAATTTCTTAAACATTTAGAAACAGTCTACTGCCTTTTATTAGATGTGATCTCAACTCAGAGTCAAGATCATTTTCTGCCCAACACAGGGCAAGCTAACTTCCACTGGTCCACAGCCACTGAAACATATCAAGAATCAATGAATGCACAAGATACAACTGCCCTCAGTACAGCAGAACTAATAAAATGTCATGCTTGCACACAGTCTTTAATGATATCATTATCTCCTCGCTTATAATTTAAAGGGAGTACAGACAAAGAGAAGCCACAACTCATGCTGTGCAGGAAGTTAATGAAATGCATTAACTCGAGATTACTAAAGCAATAATGAAGTGGCAAATATTGGGCAAATCAGGTTTCACAAAAAGATAACTTGTGAGAAAGTTAAGCCAGAGGTTCCCTCTACATCAAAGCAATTTGGTTTGGTTGACACCTAGAATACTGTACTAAAATGCACAGAAGTGACAGAAGTCCCAGCAGATGATTTCCATAAGGGACATGTTTACCCCAAGTACTTAAAATGTCACTTTTTAGATTCCGATTTGATTAAAATACAAATAATATCTAAGCCAAGAAGCTCAGCTGAAGGCAAAGTATGGAGTGAAAATGGAGTCTCATCCCAAGAGACAACATCCACAGTCAAAGCAAAGACAGTATGTGTTCTTCACACTATGCCGTTACAGGAAAAACACCACCTCCTGGCACATTTCGTGATATCTCAGAGAGGTAGGTACTTATTGAACATGGAATGCCTATGTCCCATGTAGTTTCAACCTTGTCTCTCTAACCTCAACACTATTTCCTAATTTCAGTAACTCAGTAGGCAGGTTATCATGCATTCTTTTCTGTGGCCCCTGTCTCTGAATTTTATAGAATGGAAATGTAGCTCAGGACTGCAGGTTCCATGGGTTAGCAAAGAATCTGAAAGATAAATATTGAAATATTTCAGTGTTGTAATGTCCAGATCATGTTACAGATCTATCAAATATGGGACAAAACATGGAAATATATATTATGTTCCTTATTTGTAAGCCCCAGTACATTAATCCTTCTATACTAGCAAGATGACTTCCATTCTGGCAAATGGAAGCATCTCATTCTGTGAAAAAAATGGGTATTATTTAAAACAACCAAGATAACTAAAGGTAAGTGACCTAAAACCTAAGTCAGGCATCTTGAAACAACAAGGCATCTTGATTTAGCATCACTGCCTACCAGATTCTTAGTCAGAAAACAAGACCAGTGGAGTAAAGAAAAGCTTAAAGGAGGCACAAAAACCCCTACCACCATCTGGGATGAGACACAGAGGAAGAGTTACAATATTACCCTGCTGCTTTGGAAAGCAGGCATTGTTCCTACTGCTTATAGATTGTTAGCGAAAAGGGGTGAAATCTTTATTTCATTCTGTTCCAGTTCTTGCCAATTCTTTTGGGACAATCTGGATCTTCCCTTTCAGCGTCTAAGATGGAAAAGGTGGAGATTTACTTATTTATTTGTATTGTCTAGATATGCAATAAAAACAGGATAGACATGTAATTGAGCATAAATATGAAAAAAGGTCATGATTTAAGGAGGCAAAAAAGGTTTTACAGCTTTGTTTTTTCAATTGGATATGCTTATCCTGTTGCATTAATCTTTTCAAAACAGACAGAAACTAATGAATTTAATTTGAAATTAAAAAGGAAATCTTTGTCTTGCTATAAAAACATGCTACATGTCAATAAAAGCAAAAAGGGAAGACTACACATTCCTTCCATCTGCTGGGGAAAGGCATATCTGAACTCCTGTAAGCCTGTTACGGGCTATATTGTGTTGCTCAGTAATTCCCACAGGAGCTGACTCATCCCTGAATTCTCAGTCATCTTCTGAGTTCTGTCAGGCAGACATTTGATAAGCGTTTTTCATTTCCACATGTGAAACATACTGTTTCATTTTGCATTCCTGTTCCTCTTTCTTTTCCCAAGATGGATCCCCCCTGCCCCACTCCTCCACTCTATCCTGCAAATTAAAGCAAAATAATTCAACCAGATACTGTGTTGTTTGAGGGAAATTTTTTTTTTTTGTCTTTCAGACCAACAAAAAAAACTTTACTCTGAGCAAGCGGCTCTCTTAACATACAGGTAAAAAAAATTTCAAATAAATTGTACCATGTTTCTAGTATACACTAAGTTAGAAACAAATCCACAAATGAGCTAGCCAACCTTAATTCTAACAACCCTCCCTAAGTACAGCATATTTACTCTACTGCAATGAGAAACTGCAATGTAACTTTCTAAACTATGAGTTTTCCCATAGTTCTGAATTTATATTGTAATTAGTTGATACCAGACTTGAAATATTCCACAAGAGTATAATCCCCTCCTATATGCCCATCTGTGTGCTGAATTAGACTAGTTCAGCTAAAACAACCCCCCAAAGATGAATATAGTAATGAAAAACTGTATCATAATCTCTATACATGACAGAGAAGACTTAAAGTTGTATATGCTCATATGAAATCTGCCACCTCCCAACCTCTAATTATATCCAGTGTAATACTGCCATATTGCATGGAATTTCCCAAATTTTTTTCTTAAGGCCTTCTTAAAATGGGAAAAATGATAAAAGCAATTACTATTTCTAAATAAGCTGTACAGTACACCATCAAACTATGAATCATTTCACAGCAACACAAATGTCTTTCACTTAATACAAGGGCCTCAACCTAGAAACCAGAACACTACTATTCAGTACGAGAAGAGCTAGCAACACGTAACACACCTATAAAATGTCTGGGATAGGAGTAGTTTAGCACCTTGATCCCTTTGTAGCTAAGGGAAGCCCTACCTTTTGTTTTGCCCCATCTAGACAAGAGAAGTCAGATCTGCCTATTCATCTTTCAGCCCTCCTGCTACAGCCAGGATGCTGCTATAGAGCAACATACTCAGGACGTTGAGCATGTGAGCTTCTACAGTGGTAGTGTGGCTTTAGTCCTTAAGTATATGCACATGCGCTTGTTTTTACCCACTGCTCAAACAGTATTTAAATTCTGATGTATCTCAAAGAAATTTAACAGGATAAAGGACAGTCCTATAACCAGCCTCTGTTAGATTTTAAAGGATAGGTCCAAACAAGTGTCATAGGGAACAGGGGTGTCAGGGGTCTATTACAGAAGGAGGGGGGAAAAAAAAGGGGGGGGAGACGGGATACAACCTAAGTACAGAATGACTACAAGACCATTTATAATACCAGAAAACCAGTCATGCCCCTTCAATTCCAAGGTGCATTCCATATATTAGGTCCCTTCCCTTAATCACCAGCTCTGTTATTTTTTCTCTCCTCATTACAAAACCATAGTCCTGTCTCTGGCATATTTGACGGAAGTTTTCTTTGGTCAATCAACTTCAATCCAGTAACTAGTTTAGTCAATATCACCTTAACATGGTGTTAAAAAATAAATAAATAAAAATACAATGGTCATCATCTCAGCTTTCAGTTACAAACTCAGATATTTGTATGTGTCTTTCCTCAGCAGGCATCTCCAAGATGTAAAGGCATTTTGACCGAAATAATCGGAGCCTCTCCTCTTTCTATTCTAATGTTATTTCACCTCTTCTTTAAGGTCGCTAAACTGGAGTTTCACTGTCAAAGCACTCTGTCCTTAATACGTTCAAGAAGCATCTATATCAGATGTGTTATCTGCTAGATCTTAGGCTACCTATAATATCCTAGCATTTTCTTAACTTTTTCAATTTCCCTCATTTCCTCTTTGCCAGTCAGTACAACTTCTGAAATAACTAATGCTCACTTAAGTAGTCCTGCAGCTAGTTCTCTTTTTTTGAGATCTTCTTTCACGAATACCTGTGTCTTAACCCGATCATTTTCTCTCTCACCTCAGCTTTGTACTTCTTTCAAATGACACAGGAGGAGTGTTCCTGTTTTAATTTTTGAAAGTGTCTTTCAGTTTTGTGGGCTTTCCCTTTTCCTTCCCTCCCTTTATTTTTAGGAGCATATAAGCTAACAGCTATGGGCACCCTTTGCAATAAGCATGGAGGTCCAGGCCTGTCCAGAGGGCTACTTGCATTCCACATGGACTGAATCATCCTGAGGACTCACTTCACACAGACTGTTTCCACATAATAGCTACAGGGGGAGAACAGGAATGCAGGAGCCTCAGCTAATGGTCTAAAGAGGTAAATTCAGTCCATCATCTCCTCTAACACATCTAGGGTCTGGAAGTGATTCTCACTTTACCTCCAACACAGAATTCGGCAGTGACCAAATTCCTGCATAATGTAAGAAAATTCATTAACCATCTCATCTATACTTTGGATCTCACAGCAGTCAATGACGCAACTAGCTGTTGGATGAGCTTTGTGAACATGTGGCTTAGAGCAACTTAGCCTTGTTATTACATATTCAACCTACATCTCAGTTAATAGCCTGTTCAAGAAAATGGGCATACAAATTTAAAACTAAACAGAACTACCCTATTTGTTTACCCTATATGTCCTTTAAACCATACACCACCACATCAGCTAATACTCCTTTAGTATGATATTCCAGTGCATTTTCCCAGTTACAGTGGTTAGACTTTATTTCAACTCTGAGAACACACTTGTCTAACACTCTCTGAATTGATCTATGACTTAACAGTTGTCATCTCTGGGAAGAGTTTAAGGAACTCTCTAGAAACCTAGCTGTGCTTAATACTGCCCCTTCTAATCCATGGATCGGTTCTGAAACTGTGCCATCTCAGGTCACCACAATCCCCCCCACAATGACAAAGCCCTGCTGAACACTGTAACAATTCAAGTAAACAAATGCACACAAAGGGTGCTTCTTAAAAGTCCTATTAAAAGACTACAAAGCATAAACAGAATCTTGTACGCAATGAAGAGACACTTAAGTCTCTGAACACTGGAACTAATGGACGCCGGTGCTCAGATTTGATTAAAGTCAGTTGACATTTTAATTCAATTTATATTAAGACTCAGCTTAAGCAGAGTGTCATCTTATCAGAGAATTCACACAGAAGAGAGCTGTTATGAATGTCACAGTTGAAGGACAAACTTCCATTGACTTTCATGTCTCTGATAATCCACACGAGAGAGAACCTTGACTGAAAGTCTTAAGTCTAACAAGAGAAAAATTTCTTCTGAAGCCTTCTTCACATCTCAAGGTCCATCATGTTGCTCATCTGAGTGAATCTTCAAGGTACAACACGATCAAGTTTATGCTACAGCCCTTACATAACAGGTTCTCACCCTGGCCACTTGACCTCCCATGCATTCTTGTCAGGGTTGCATCATTGGGACTCCTACCTTTCCATCACAACTGATTGAATTTGGGAGCCAATGGTTCAAAAAGCAAAGTGGGATTAAGCATCTCTTATTTCTATACAAAACAGGCTGCGTATCATGAACAGAAGACATCCACCCATACATATCCTTCCCAAGGTGATCAAGAAGCCAAAGAAAGTGCTGTGCTTGACCCAATACTTACAAACAAGGAAGAACTGGTTGTACATGTGGAAGTTCAGGCAGCCTGGCTGAAGTTTGGCTGGGGACAAGTCACTGGTGGTGTAACCCAGGGGTTGATACTGGGGCCAATACTCTTCAAGATCTTCATTAATGACCTGAATGCTGGCAAAGTGTGCACCCTCAGCAAATTTACAGATGATACAAAACTGGGGGGAGCAGCTGATAAACCAGATTGCTGTGATGCCATTATGAGTGATCAGGACAGGCTAGTGAACTGGGCTGAATGGAATCTCATGCAGTTCAACAGAAGGAAGAATGAAGTCCTGCATCTAGGGGAGAATAACCCCAGGCACAAGTACACACTGCGAGCTCAGTGGCTGGAAACCAGCTCTGCAGAAAAGGATCTTTGAGTCCTGCTGGACAATAAGCTGACCATAAGCCATCAATGTGCCCTTGTATCAAAGAAGGCCAATAGCATCCTGTGCTGCATTAAGAAGAATGTTACCAGCAGGTCAAGGAAGGCAATTCCTCCTCTCTACTCAGCACTGATGAGGCCACATCTTGAGTGCTGTATCCAGTTCCAGTCTCCCCAGTACAAGAAAGGTACGGACTTATTGAAGCACGCCCAGCACAGGGCCACGAAGACGATTAAGAGACTGGAGCATATATGAGAAGAGGCTGAGGAAGCCCCAACTTTTCAGTCTGGACAAGAGAAGGCTCAGAGGCGATCTTAATGTGTATTAAAACCTGATGGGAGGGAACAAAGAAGAGGGAGCCAGACTTTTCTCAGTAGTGCACACTGACAGGACAAGAGGCAATGGGCACAAATAAAAATAGCAAATTCAACTGGCACACAAGAAAACACTTTTTAATGTGGGGTGGTCAAACGCTGGCACCAGGTCGCTCAGAGTGGTTGTGGAGAATATCTGTAGAGATATTCAAAACCCAATCAGACACAGACCTGGGCAACCCATTCTAGCTCACCCTACCTGAGCAAAGGGTTGGATTAGATGACTTCAAGAGGCCCCTTGCAACCTAACCAATTCTGTACCTCACAAATTAGTGCTTGGTGAAAGATATCAGACATGGACATAGAGAAAGGAGGAGAGATGGAGACCATCTTTTAAGTTCACCTCTCTGTTTCCTTAGGACAACTTTTTGATAGAAATTATTACAATCATTACTATCATACTAATACTTCTACCATTCCTGGTTTGTGACCACTGCTTCTGAAAGGAACATAACTTTCATTTGGGCAAATTGCAACTGTATTGCTTCCTTCCTTCACTTCCATCCATCACCCAACATTGCCATATCCTCAGCTCTTGAATAGTTCAGCTGGAAACATGTCATGACAAGAAGTCTGTACTCGATGCCAGGTAATTCATATCCCTGGCTGTAGAAGAAATTGACACAGAACAGGCTGCTGTGTGAAATCAACCTGGTGTTATACATATATATATATACATAAATATATAAAAGAGAGGGGGGGCACAGGCCTGAAGCACTGCTCCATGACTTCTGCACTATTTAACTGCTAGCATATCCCCTGTCACATTTTTAGTGTGTGCCAATTGGCAGACAGTACGCGGTCACAGTTTGGGGGACAGTATTTGCCAAAATCATTCCCAACAGGCAACTTGGACATAGTTGTGATATCTTGGAGGAAGAGAGCTCTGACACAGAGGTGAGCTGGCATGTACCTGTTGGCTTCAGTGTCAGAGTGCAGGCTGTGGCCAACCTGCTACTATATAGACATAGCTTCTGAGTTACACAGGCAGCATACCCCATCCCTACGATGAAGCAGTAGGAAGCCTGAACACATGCTTCAATCAGCCAGAAGATCTGAAGGGCTCAGGACTTCCAGCAGGAGGATGGTACTGAGAAGAACACTAATACAAACTATGGCTACATTGCAGCCAAAACCAGGGAAGGAGCGAATTCTGTACTAGGTCTGTTTCAGCAAGAGCAGAAGGGAGTAGAGGGTATGTTGATGGGACCTCCACAGAGGGGTGCCAAGTATTTCAGACTCATCTTCTCCTTTTCAGGAAATACAATATAAAAGGTACAGCTTATACACTGATGCAAGATGGGAGTTGCCTTTTTGCTGCCTTCAGTTCATTGTTTAACCTGTGAGAATAGCAATAATTAATTATGCTGCTATAGAGATAATCTGTTTATTAATTGCATTTAGAAGTGTTATTAGGAAAATTGGAACCCAACTGCCCTAGAAATCAGATTTTTGTCAGTTTTGGAGATCACTACTGATTAAGAGACACACTATGAAAACATACCACATTATTCTTTGAAGAGGCCAAATATATTTTCTTCTGTTCTCTCACGCTCCCTAACATGTGGTGTTTTTCAGCTTCTATTTTCATTTTCTATAAAACAAGAACGAAGACACTTTGGGATTGGACAAGATCAAATTATAATTATGAACTTTCAAAACACCCTAAAATACTGAAAAAGCCAATCATTTGGGTCCAACTTTGGAAGAGACTATAATTACTGTTTTTTCACTGTTTTAATGAACCAGACTATTAGATAAAGTATGAAATAACAAATATTAATAAATTCTACCACTGTACACACTATGCAATGAATTCTGTTCTACAGAATTAATAATCATTCAGACTTAGGAGAAGGAAGAAAACTTCTCATTTCATGTTAATGATGTGTCATTGCTAAGAGAAATTTCTTTGCACAGTCTTCACTGAATAAAGCAACTTAGTGCTTCTTTTTGGGTAAGGCTGTATTGTTTTCAAGAAACTACATTTTTCAATTTGTCACATTCCTATCGACTCATTTAAGGCTTCAGCAGACCCTGGATTGTGAACCCTGAGGTATTTATTCAGTACCTCTAAAGCAAGTTTTAATCTTGAGGACCGAGTCCTAAGACAACCAAAGTTAAAAAACAAACAAACAAACAACTATTACAGCCACATTAACTCTGTCTAGAAATAAAGACCATCATCAGTACGGTAACAGTTAAATGGTGAAGTGTAACACTAAAGAAGTCAACTTTAAAGCTGTGAAACATACCTCATCATAATAAAGAGGCAAGAAGTTAGTCATTCATGATGTCAATAACATTAGTCTGAAGAAAACTAACATAGAAGTTACTATCAACACTGCAAAAAGATTCAATAATTAAAAGTTCTAATGCATCTTAGGTAAGAAATAAACCACCAGTTCTTCAATATAGTAGATCAGAACAAACCTGGACCTAGGTCTGATGCAACTTTTTGGTTGTATTTTGTTGTCTTATCCTGATATCCTTCCCACTGAAAAAGACATTATGCAGAATTTTCTAATGCAAACTTTGCCACAGGTATAAAAAGAGAAAGTTGTGCACACACACACTCACTCTTTCAATGTACCCTGCTATTTTCACCCCTTTCTCTACAAATTTACATCTAATCTACAGATAGAGGAGACATTCTCCTCTTCTAGTTTTGGGCTATTACAGTTGCTATCATGAAAGAGGGACACTTTCACACCTCCCATCTCCCGAGAAATCCCTTCTGCTTCTTCAGAAGCAGAAAGTGTTAATAACAGCATTTATTTTTAGTTTTCAGAACTCATTTTCTTTGCTTTTGAACCACGAAAATACACACAGGTGTAAACAAGTAATTGCACTCATTTTTTACAAATCAAATTACCCCATGTTACTTTTCCTAAATCATGAAATATGGATATTTATCTCCCAGTAAAAAGGTAAGTTTCTCTATCTTGGGAATACACTATTGATCTATAACCATAAGGAATTGCCTTTCATACACATCCCTGCAGTTTTCCTACAGACAACCACCTGGCATTTTGGCAGTCAGTACTGAGGTTGCAACACTGAACTTCATGACTTCACAGCCATTTGTTAGCAAGGGGGCCAAATAAATAGCCTTTAGCATTGCAACAATCATCTCTAAGAAACAGCAACAGAGTTACAGTTAACTTCACAAGGCCTCAGTACATCAGAAGGAAAAAAAATTCACTCTTCAGTGGTTGCATACCTTGACTATGAAAACATGTTCTTTTTTAATGAAAATGGTTTAAACAACTAAGAAATCTGATTTCCTCCTGTCAAAGGAAAAGAATGCACTACTAGCAATCAAAAAAATCAAGAAAGGTGCCCCTAAGTTAGTTAACATGACATTTTGAAATAGGTGTTTCTGGTAATAAGTCACAGATGAGAATCAGTTCTTTGCATTTTTGTGCAATTCTAAGTAACAGAAAATTCCTTAACTCAGTTTTACATGTAGCATTTCAAACTATGCAGTGGTATGTTTACCTTGGGACAGAAACTATTTTAAAAAAGAGATGTTCATGATTACATGATTGAAACGTTATTTTATAAACAATATATGCCACAGAGCCACTTTAAAAACAATCTGTTGAAGTGTGTCATTCTATAACTAGGGTTTTGCCACAACCTTCCTAAGAATTAGAATCTCATCCATTAACTTTTGCTCAGCAGTTGCTTTTACTTCCTCTCAAAGAAATACGTGCTGTAAATAATGGACACAGTGTAAAATATTATTGCCTGTACCTTTCAAAAAGGCCTCATTGCCTTTTGTGTTTGATGTCCTCTGAATAAGTCTAAAGAAGTTTGAGACTTAAAAGATCTAAATCATAAAAAGGAAATTTTCTAAAGAACTAGTGTGTTCTTGGACAACCTGGATTAAAAGAGCAAGTAGGGAAACAAAAAAAAAAAGTGCCTGAAAGTCTAATGATTTATCTATATCAAGTACCATCTACGGCACTGGAAAAACACTAGCTACCCTACTTTTCTTTCCTTCATATTTTTTTCAAAACTGAGATATTCTGAACACTAGAATGGATTTTTGAACAAACAGATCATTGTAAACAGGTCAAATAAAAAGGCTCAGATTAAACATTGAATAGTTCTGAAGGAGGAAAATGGCAAGAAGTATCTTAGATGTCACCAAAGGTATGAGTTCTACTCATAAATAAAGTCTGTTGTAAAAGTCAGAAGAATAATGTAGTGTGTTTTAAAAGTACAGATACTTTTCCAAGACACTTGATGCTCTTAACACTTCATTACAAGTGGTATGGTTTGATATTTACCTAGACTTTCGTACTGAACACTGCATTCTATGGATGGCATAAAAAGAGCCAGTATTTTTGTAGCTCAGTTTTTTTCAGAATGTGCTTGTTATACGTAATTCTCTAAGCATCACTTAATCTTAACCCACGTGAACATACCTTGAGATATTACCGAGCAGTCTGTACAAACTGGCAGTTAAATACAAGTCTTAAATCAAGAAATA
Source organism: Aquila spilogaster (assembly GCA_024606505.1). NCBI lineage: Eukaryota > Metazoa > Chordata > Aves > Accipitriformes > Accipitridae > Aquila > Aquila spilogaster. The sequence goes on along the minus strand of JANHGO010001329.1, from coordinate 2,591 downwards.
GACTTGCCACTGAATTCCATTATTCTAGAGCTGCTTATTTACTTGTGTAAACCAGCTTAAATAATGAAATTTGGCATTTGTTTCTTGTAACTTCACAAGTAACCTCTTGCTGTCCCGGAAAATTACAAGTTGAACTAAAATTACACCTCTTGTGGTCTAGATTGATAGAGCCAAGAATTAAGCTTACATACATTACTGCTTGCTCAACTTACTGCCTCTGGCTACCAAAGGCTGAAGGACCAGTGGTTCAGGGTGTTTACATTTGCATAGAAGATCAACTCTAGGAAACATCCCAGATGTTTACTGTTAGGTCAGTGCTTACTAACATGGAGGTAGAAAGACATGGGTAAAGCTAAGAGTCTTTGTACTGAAAATGCACGTGGCAACTTAGTGAGACAGATACGGAGAGTTCCCAAGTTTATAAAACGGAGAATTTGTGCAAGCAAATCGTTACAGCTAGATCTTTCCTTTTATAGGCAAAAAAGGAGAATTTGGAGGGATGGAACAACTCCCACCCAACAACAAACAAATAGAACGGCAAGTCAAAGACTTATTCAGAGAAAAAACTTCTTTAAAACAGCATCTCCAAGCCTGGAAAAGGTTAAACTCCAGGTTTACCTTATACCAGGTAGTACAAAACAGATGCTTCATTATCTCAGCCATGGTCTTTCAAGGCTCAATGCTAGTATTCTCTTCAAGGTTGTCCAGTGTATCTATAAATAGGAGGGTGAATATGGAAGGAGAGCTATGATTTTTGTGTATTCTAACTCTAGCTGGAAAGTGTCAACTTGAATGACAGTGCAATTTATCATTTATGAAAATGCTTCACTGTATAAACTGACATTTTTATCTACAGTTTTATGTTTGTAATAATTACATGGAAACTATCTGTAATAATTTTGATTAGACCTGCCATTTTCTACATTCAAGAGGACATCAAACAACTACTCAGTTGTCCAAGACAAGTTTAGAAGTAATTAAGAAATATCCTTTATAAAAAGGAGAGAGTGACATGTCCACAAATCAAAATTAATAATTCCCCAGAAAGGAGTATAAAACTGTTAACCATCATCACTAACACTTAACTCACCAAAATTCAAAATACTGTACTAAGACTTGTTGATGAACTAAGGGAAGATCACACAACCACATACTGTAATAAAGGCAGAGAGAAACAGAACTATACACCCCATATTACAGAGCTGCTATCAGTTCTAATCACACTCATAAGCCTCGAATATTCTGTTTATGGGCAAGAGAACAAGTTTCTTGAGATCCAGTATTTAACAAGGAGCTACTGCAGTATTTATTGTTTCTGAAGCTTTCGAAGACAGAAGCCGCAAAGAATCAAAAAGAGCTAAGTTGTGTTCTATGCAAAGCACGTATTGAGGAAGAGATTTCAAATAATCCAACCCTCTGGAAATACAAAACCACTAATCAGTAAAACAACTAACTATGCCAACCATCAACAATAGCCATATGGAGCAAAGTACCATACTTGCAGACCATACCATTGAGGCTAAAAAGCCAAATCCACAAAAGCCAAAGGCTAACCCAGTTAGAAGGCAAGGAAGGAGCGTTTCATGAACGTGTATTTGAAATATGAGTAGATACTTCTACTGTAATAATAATGATGCTACAAAGCAAAGTTATTTTACCAAAATATTAGATGATTTTAGTTTGTTTCCTAGTACTAGATGGAGAAAAAAAATATTACCTATAAAGCAGGTACTTTTTTCAAAAAAGGGAGATCAGCACTTGAAGGAGGACACAGGGATTTTTAAAGTGTAAAAAATTAAACACAGAAAAGTACTAGTGGTATAGAAAGAAATGGAACATAGACTGGTAATGCTGCTTACATTATCTCAATTTTTCCCTGTGACCTTTTAAACAAACTACAGAACTAAGAATGGAGTTTTCCATCTACTGATGCATAACAGAATGGAATGCTACCAGAAGCAGTGCAGCATATTTTCTCATAATCTCTGCATTAGAAAAAAGAGAGGAGGTTAAGCAATACACATATTTAAACATAAATCAAGTATTTCAAGTCTTACATTGTCTTAAAGTGATGGAAAACTTACAAAGCAAGAAAACACATACCTGATATACCCTGAGACTCCATCTGTAGATCACAGTACCACAGTCTGTTCACTGGATCACACCCTTCTCGGATAGACAGCAAGACATATCGACCATCATCTGATACCTGTAAGAAGTTACAGAAAAATCAAACACAATTCATCCTCTGGAAAAAAAAAAAATCCGACTTGAAGAGTTAAGTTCCTAAACTCCTAGCAAAAAATAAATTGATGCTACAGTTAGTTGAGTGAACAGATGTGTATGGAATATGAGAACTCACCAAGAATCCACACTCATCGCTTACATCAACAAGTAACATAAGTATAGTCAAAACTGAACAGCATAATGTGTTTATTTCCACCATGAATTAAAAAACAGAAAGTTTATGATTATTAAAAGTATTCCAGCTAGAAAGGTGTCTAAATGAGTCAGGGTGGATATCTGCTCCCCCGTGGACCTCCCTGGGCTGCAGGGGGACAGCCTGCCTCACCATGGTCTTCCCCACGGGC
>JANHGO010001328.1:0-34850 GCA_024606505.1 Aquila spilogaster | reverse complement strand
TGTGCACCCTGGTGTAGGGAGCTGCTGTGCAGGGGGTTGGACTCCATGATCTCTGGAGGTCCCTTCCAACCCCTACAACTCTGTGATGTTGTGACTTGTCTTCACCAAAGATACGAAGGAAAAGAAGAAGGGCTAGGTGCGTTGTCTTTTCTAAGTGATCAGCTATCAGCACAAGCATATTCATTCAAGTTATTTGACCTCAGAAATACAGGGAATGTCTACTTGTGAGCTCTCTTCATCCCACTGGAGATAGGTTTCAAGGAAAGGACAAAGCCCATAAACAGTTGAAACATTTGAATGGCCTACAGCCATTCATCAGGATCTACTTGTCAGAGTTTATCACATCCACTGTTCTTTAAACTTACATTCAGTCACAGTTGTCAAAAACCCAAGAATGCTTGTCTAGTTTTACACAAAACAACACCAGTGAGGATTTCACTGTCCTTTGCTGAAGAAGGACAACATTAAAGCTTAATTCCGTCTCTTTAGGGAGATGGTCAACAAAACCCTGGGAAGTTGTCCTCAAGGACAAGGGAGGGCAGTTGGACCAGATGGCTTTGAAACCTCTCTCCCTACGTAAATATTTCTATGATTCTATGAAGTCAGTAGCAAGATTCAGTGCTTCTGGTGATGTAACACCAAATGAAAGCAAAGGATAACATCACTGCTATTGGGCATGAAGGAGTAGGTGAGAATTCACAAGACTAATATGTGACAGTAACAATATAAAATCCATTCCTGATAATGGCTTAGCACGTGAGCATCTCCAGAGTAATTATGAATGTTATGTGATTGAATTTATGCAGGTGTTTGGAGATTGGTAGGACCAGATTCCTTGTCTAGAACAAGACCAGGCAGCGGTAGTGCTGATATCCTTTGCTACCTGTTTTTGCAACTTGTCCTCATATTTAAGAGAAATCTGTGCAATTCCTGTCTTATAGCTTGACCAGAAAGGCAACAAAATCTATAAAAATTTTACTGACCTCCTCAGGGCACAAATGAATATCAGTTCTACTCAGGCAGGCAACACAGAGTCAGTACTCCAGTATTCGTATCTCAATGACTGTTTAGCTTTCACCTCTCAATTTTCTCTCTTGACTGAAAATATAGTTTACATGTCATTAATATTCCAGTACCATATTCATCTGATAAGAATTCTAACAATAAAGAAGGTGCCATGAAATTAATCTAGCACTCAAGAAAAATCAGAGCAATGGGAACCGAGGAAATGACAAGCTTAATCCATTCTTGTTTGAGTATCCCTGTCACTTCAAGGTCCACATGGGATTGCTAGATGGACTGTCTTGTAGGTTGGATGAAGTTTATGAGAACACATTAATAAGTATTTATTGATCATATCTAAGCAGGGACAGATACAGTATAATAGTTCAGTTCTTGGTGCCACATATGTTTTATGACAATATATGCTGACCAATACAATTAATTTTCTTAAATCAAGGTAAGAGCAGGTCATTAGCTTAACATTTCCCGGATTTTGCCTGATTTTTGAAGATAACAAAATGCTCATGAAAGAGGAGTCATTAAAAGTAAACGTATATTTGGCGGGTGCCATACAACATAATAAAACCTATTTCAAGGCTTCTGTTAGCTCCTAAATGGCCCTCATGCCTTTTGCTAGCCTGTTTCTCATCAGACAGTGTAAGCACACACTCAGCAGCAGCACAAGATGCAAGGCAGCTCCAGGCTGCTGTAGGTGACTTCTGCTCAGCTCTTCAGTGCCATCCGGTCTGAAGATGCGTGCGTCGTCAAAAGCATAAGAGAATGTACAGATGTTTGCAATTTACTATGACTAAATAGTGGTGACTGAAAATGCCAGTGGTAATGATATCCCGGCAATCAGAGCTGAGGATGAGTCACACGCTGGTTTTAAAATGAAACAAAGAAGACGACCAATTGTATTTTAATTTTAATTCTGCAGGTGTCGGAAATTGCACTGGGGTGGATCTGCGCAGAAGACTGATTCATTTATTGAGGTTTGGAGATAGATCTGGAAAGCGTAAGTTCACGCAAAACTTTTGGTGAGCAGAAACAAACCATCCAGATGGCTTTTGTTGAACTGAACGGTAAAATCCGGAGACAGAAATATTTTAGATTCTACAGTTATTTCAATTTCAGGCATTTTTCTCTTGCTAAGTCCAAAGGAATTTGAAAAATAAGAACATTCCTAAAAAAATGATGGCTAAAGTGAAACTTTCCTAGGTGCTCTATTGTTGTTGCTTTAGGGAATGGGAAAAAATGAAGAAAGGTGCATGTAAAAACTTCAGCTTCATGTATGGGACATGTATGATGTACTGAGATTCCCCATGAGTCAGGCTACAGATAATCTTGTTGCAGTATCTCTTTTAATTTAACAGTAAAGCCTTACTGCAAACATGTATTTATATATATATAGAAATAAAGGGAAATTGTCTTCATTGTATGCGTTTTTCCACAAGAAGTTACTGAATTCTGTTTTCCGTGAATTCAAATACATAATTGTGCAGCGAATGCTCTGAAGAACATGCATTGCAGAATCCATTTTGTGCTCTGACCCAGAAAGGACAAGACAGAAACAATCTCAACTTCAAAAAGTAATAGCTTCTACCTTTTATTTCTTAGATCCCTGGTTCAGCAACTGTGATACAGGCAAAAGTAGCTGCTCTCCTATGCGTATCCTCTGTGCATGTCCAAAAATGCAGTTCAGATGGTTTTAGGGATGCATTTGTAATGGACAAATGTCTGTCTCACCCATTCCATCATCTCTGGGATTGCAGTGGTGTTATCGACACTTCAAAAACATTTTATAACAAAATTATACAAAAAAACACTGGAAATGATTGCTCTGCAGAGCTCTGGAGAGCACACTCTGCCCTGATGTGCTGTGGGAAAGGTGCTGCTGTCTCATTGATGACCCAGATATTTGTGAATGGAACTTTACCAACAGTGAAAATGTTTGCCAGCAATTCACACTTAAGAGAGACGCCCACTAAGATATCCCCATCTTACAGCTCTCACTGACTCCCTCTGAATGGCATTGTTCCCATTTGATGGAGTGCACCAAGATAAGGCAAAGACAAATGATTTATACCCACTGTGCACGAGCTCCTTTATTGCACTGGGAGGTAATCTCTTGTAGACCTTGTATGAGGCCTCACTGTGAGGCCTTACAGTGAAACCGTGCTGAACACCGAGCACCTGAGCAGTGCGTGTTTAAGTCTGCAGGATGCTGTTGCGAAGTAATACCTAAAGGGGTCTTCTAGGAGAAGAGCAGGATGGGCTGGGAATCTGCCACCCCACTCAGCCCTGCCCCTGGGCAGGCACAGTGTCTGCTGAAAGCAGGAGGATATTTTTAAGGAATTAGCGCTTTGTATAGCTCCGAAAAATGAAATCCAGGTCGGCTCACTGAGTTCTGAAAGAGAAAATCATTAGGAGGTTTCCTATAAACGTTTAACCCTTTCATCCTGGACAGCATTTTATCAGAAACCTGATTAACTTATTTTTTACCCACCGATATATCCAGTTGAATCTTCCTCTCATTTCTAAACCTTATTGATATTTCTGGACTTCCTAAACACCCCTAAGCTTGACAGGGTGCAGCCGAACTCTCACCTTGATTGTAAAGAGGATTATGCATGTGCACACAGCCTTTTAAGCCCCCATTATTTTGAAATCTTCTTTAAACTCCTCTAACGTTTCTATTCTAGGAGAAAAAGTGACAAGAAGTAAAGGCGAGATATGGCTTATCTTTCTGCAGTGAATCTACTTACAACATTTAAGACCATATTTTTCCTCTGCTTTATTCAGTGATTATTGAGAATAAACACAAAGAAAGGGGGAAGAGAAATGCTCAGGAGGGGAAGCAAATGGAAAATGTAGGTCATTGACAATGTCTGCATCCTTCCAAACATCCACAATAAAACACGCACACATTTCTTTTCATACATCTTCTGAAACCAAAAGTCGGAGCTGAATTCCTGGAGTTCGTTTCCCACTTTCCTCATCCTGCTCTCCTGGCTTCATGGCCAAGGCAGGGACAGAAACAGAAAGAGATCAGAAAAAATCCAAGCCTGAATCAGGGTCAAGACCCACCAAGAGCCCAGTGCCACCAATAGAGAGCTGAGCGTGGCTAAAAGGGTTAAAAGAGTATGAGAGTCCTGGACGAGGTAGCTCTGAGTGAACACCTCTTGAGACGGAGCCCACATTCCTATGGTGTTAATTAGAATAAGTCATTAACAGTACTCTGTGCAGAATTACCTATTCATCAGGTTCCCAGATCCCATCATTCTGCAGATTATACATGGGTTGACATCAGCTTCACTCAGTCCGCTACACTGTTGTTTTCTTCCTCTCCATATAAAGGACTTTTACCTCATCATTGGTTCATAACAAAGAAAAGCAAAACCTCTTTCTGTCAGTCACCTTGCTATTCTGGGAGATGCAGCTATTTTCATCCTGTGCTTATTCTCCGCTGAGTTGTGATGGATCTTATGACTGGTATGTCACAGACATCACTAGGACTAGGTCAGGGGCCATTCTGCTCTACTTTTTGCTCTTGACTGTAGGAGGCCTGTTTAGTCCACCTTGTGTATTCAATACACTGAGTGCTGCTACTCTTGACAGAAGTCATCTAAACTAATATACGGCCCTCCTGAAGGCTTTTAGAGTAACCAGCTCTCGGAAAGAAGTGGAAAGGGACAAATTATTCAATGGGAAAAAAAAAAAACAAAACAAAAACCACATAAATGTGCTCCAGAGGTATTTTAATGGATTTAATTAATTGGCATTAAAAATGAGACTGTGACTAGATAATCTAGAACCTCCCATCTCCCTTTCATTTGTCAATTAAGAGCCATCTTCAAAAACATTTACTTACATATCAGCACAGAACAAGTATGTGAGGACTCCATGCATCTATGTCAGCCCAACAAAGGACTGGCCAAAGCCAGATTTAAAACTCTATGCAAACAATTACACAGCTGGCAAACCTGCCAGTTTCCCTTCCATAATCTGAGGGCTTTTTCTGTACTGAATGCAAATTATTATCAGAATTTTCACATTAAAAAGAGATTGCTGCATCATTCAGTTCTTAACGATGGACAGCAAACTTCCTAGAATGGAAAATGCTGTTCCTCTTTGCCATTGATCAGACGATCTCAGAAAGAGGTGATCTTTGATGTGTAATCCAGGGGATTACATTTTGTTTGTTCCTTTCTCCTGCTCATTTTACCGTCAAAAGGAGTCCATTCTATGTGAGTGAGCAGTGAGCAGTTCAGTAGGGACTATCTGAAATAATTGGATTTTAAATAATTGGGGTTAAAGACTAAATTAACACGCCACAGTAAATCTGTGAAAATGGATCTGGAAAGGAAAAAAGAAGTCTTGAATTTAACACAAGGTCTGTATTGCTGTAGGGTCTATATTGAGTCTATGTTTGGTAAAAGAAAGAGATTAGGAAAGAAGGAGAGAAAGAGGATGAAAGAAAGAAAGAAAGAACATAGGACTGACAATTAATCTAGTGTATTGGGAATTTTAGATTATCGGCTGTCAAAATGAGTTGTGTATTGATCTGTCCTGTGTGACCCATCATCTGTCTTTTTCTGCTCTAGAGTGGAGAGCTTGGGAATCGGCATGGTGGAGTTTCCTGATGGAGTGTTTTATAGGTGGAGATTGACAGCTCTCTGCTTTGTTCTCATGAGCTGTGTTAGAGAGACTCAGCACTGGGGTGTTCAAATCAGTCCTCCACCAGTACATCTGGCACCAGAGGAGGGACTATATGTTCATGCTATTTATAACATGGTGTTTTCTACTTAACTGCCTCTGTTGATCACAGGTTGGACAGTACTGCACATGTAAATTACTCATTATTCATTGCCTGGAAGTAGGAGAAAATAACACAGTAACTTCTGTATGGTAAAGGCACGGAACTTTGTTTCCTTGCTTTTCACAGTTTAAGATCCTGAGCCAAAACTTTGAAATATATATGGATATTAAATACTGGCTTCAGTGGCTTCTAATCTGCCCTTTTGTGCCAGTGCTTAAATATATATCACAGAATGACCAATGCTATATCAACATTCCTGGCAACACCGTTATGCTGAAACACGGTCTCAGCATTGCTGTATTTTCTGCTTCCAGACAGAAGGTAGGCAAGTTTTGCTCAGTAGTTAACAACACTGTTGATCTAAAAGCAGTTCTGCTATCTCATTGCAATTCAGGAGCCCTTCATCTTTTTGACACAGTCTTTATTCCCTTGGATATGACTGAGTCCCACGAGCTATTTGCAAACCCCACAACAATAAACAGTACTGGGAGGAAAGAATGGAGTCAGCATCATTGGTTCTGCTCAGTAACAAGCCAGAAGACACTTTGGATATAATTCATATTCTTAAAGTTACAAACGACATAAAAAAGAGAGGAGGACAGAACAGATAAACTAGACCAGGCAGACCAAGACCCAAGTGTCCCAACATTTGAAGTCCTTGCTTGTGCCAGTGGGTTTTACATGCAGACTAATCAAGTTGTCTGAAAAAGAGGCACCAAACACTATATGGCAGCAAAGTCTGGCGGTAGCACAGTTCTCTCCTTTTCAGTTCTTGGAGCGTGAAGAATCTGATTTCTGTTTCAATGTTTTCAAAGACTTTTTTATTTACCATCTTTCACTGGCAATTATTTCATACAGAAACTTTTATACAAGTGGTTGCTGGATGATTATGCTCCAGACGCCTATTAAAGCTGATGAATGTATTTCAGTCTTACCACTCGATAGCTCATAAAGCATTTGCAAAAGGACAGATGGCCTCTTGTAATTACTATCTCTGTTATTTTTGTACTTCTGCCTTGTCTAGAACTCCAAAAAGATGAGAAGATTACTGGGCGCTGTCTATTCCCAATAAAAGAGATGATCCCTGACCTAGGCCAGAACAATCTGATAGGTGAGAAGGAGAGAAAATTATTGTTCCATTTGACTGATAAGGAGCTGAAGAACAGAGTTTAGAAGATTCTGGGTACATTTCACAAGTAATCTGAACAGGGAATGCCAGAGATTGTTCCCTGGAACTGAGATGAAGAGGACTATGCTTGTTGTGTCACAACTATTAAATACTTCAAAAAAAAAAGTTGTTTGAATTAAAACCCATGTTGAGTTTCAAATTGTGCCCAGAAGTTGTTTGGAAAACTGCTAGCAGGACCAGGAAAAAGAAATAATGATCTCACAGAGCAGTCTCATGATTAAAAGCAGTGAAGGCTCAGCTGCAGGCAGCAGTAAGATCCCCCAAGGTTTTGTTTTGTTCTTGGGTTTTGGATGTATGTGTGAGTTTGGTAGGGTGTTTGGTGGTTGGTTGAGGTTTTTCTCCCAGTCTGAACAAACTCAGCTTCTTCTGCTTCACCTCCAGCGAGTCTATCTCCTCTGGACTCGCTCCAGTATGTCTATATTGTTCTTGTACTGGACAACCCCAAACCAGGACACAGTTCCCTAGGTAAGTACCACAAGTGCTGACTGGACAGGAAGGATCACTTACCTAGGCATGCTGGCTAAACTCCTGCCAATGCGTCCCAGGAGGCAGTTGTTCTTTGGCACAGGGGCACATTGCTGGCTCATGGCCGACTTGTTTCCCATCAGGGCTCCCAAATGTCCCTCTCTAGAGCTGCTTTCCAGAAGGCCCACATCTCTCAGCTGGCACCGTTTCACTGGGTGACTTTGTCACAGGGCAGGAATCTGCTTTTGCCTTTGCTGAACGTCATGAAGCTCTGTCAGCCCATTGTGATGAGGTCTCCTTGAGCAGCAGCCTTGGCTTCCAGCACGTTGATGGCTTCCCACAATTCGATATCAACTGCAAACTTGCTGAGAGCTCTGGTGCATTATCCAGTTCATTAGTAAAGATGATGATCAATAACTATTTGTCCTAGCATTGACCCCAAAGGGTCGTCACTGGTAACCAGCCACCTTTTGCACTTTGCACTTCTGATCACTTGTTTAACATGTTTAACATTTCTAGTTAGCTTATAAAAAAAAAGCAAATTCTGTGATAGTGGCACATAGTGAATAAAATGATCAAAAATATGTCCATAATAATTAATGACAAAATTGGAACCGAAGAAGAAAACCGATATTTGTGGTGTTCATGTCAGATTCTCTTTCCAGTGCTTTTTGCTCTTTGCTCAGCCTTGGATTACTTACACACTAAGTTCCCTTTATGATGACAATTTTTTTGAGATCAGTATGTTTTAGTTAATATCTGTTAGTAACCCACTAGGGCTGAACTGAGCTAACTGAAGTAAGCTAAAAATCTGCTAGGATGTTTTGTTCTTGTGCTCAAATTCCTTTGAAGTTTGCCTTCAGTTAGAAAATCAGTTGGACATAATTGCACTCAGGATCAGGATCTCCGAGCAGTTCTATAAATACGGGGTATTGCTGTCTCTTAACATTTCCATATATTGAACCAGAACAGAACATTGCATTTTTTGGTGGTTTTTTGTTTTTTTTTTTTCTCTCTTCCTATGATTATCTCTATTACAATGGTGTAAGGCAACCTCAGATAAAAGAAAAGTACAAAAGTACCCCACCGAGTTATTGTATGACCATAACAAAATAATCTGTCCCTAAACAGACAGAATTGGGCTGACACTGAAATGCTTTCAGGCACATTCCTAAATATAGCATCAGGGAGAACACTGGTGATCCACAAAGTTAAGCATATCTGTGAGTTACGTACAGGGGAGCCTATGTAATGATCTCCACCACCTTAAAAGTTTGGTGACCTAAGCTAAGACCTAATTATTAACTCACTATGAAACTCTAGTGCAAACAAGCCTCCTTTGCTTCACTGGAAGCAGCTCAGAGCACCCATTGGCAGTGCCAGCAGCAGCAGGTCTCTTGTTAACCACCACCTCTTGATCACACCTGATGCCGTGTCATTCCTGTTTGGTCTGTCCTGCTAATGACTGGGACAGTGCCAGGAATCTGAAAACAGCAACCAGATAGTTGGCAAATATGAGCTAAGGGTTTGATTTCAGCAACATTGATGTTGTTCTTCATCTCCTTTCTGAAATTCTTTGTCATTGAATTAAGACATTAGGGGATGCTCTTTGGAATGGAACATGCAATTACAGGTATTTCTAAAGGAAGAACGAGGTAATAACAGCCACATCACACTGCTACCTGCATGCACTCCTTTTAGGTGAACACCATTAAAGGTCCCAAAGGGGACTGTCCTGCCTGTCTTGCCTCTTCCTTACTCTCCTCTCCCAGAGATGTATCTGTTACTTCTATTTATTGCTGCATTTCCTAAAGTTCTTCAAGAAGCATTTTTCATCCAGGTAGAAAAATGTAGCTGTTACTTCCTATACTAATAATTTCAATTCATCTTTAACGCTTAAGCAATTCCTTCCTTGAGTTATTTGGTCTAAGTGTCTATATTCCTTTTCATCAAATGCCTTCCTCAAACACATTCCCATCCTTAATGACTCTCCCTCCTTTTCTTATGGTCTTTTAATGCACTTATGTACTGGAAAACAAAGACAAAGGATCTCTAAAAGTTGGTGTCAGTTTCTCAGATTGGCTCTCATTATATAGCATTTGAAATGTATGCCCATGTGTGGTACGTACATGCACACAGACAGAAATGAAAATGTACTTTAAAAATACGTGAATAAAAGCATTGCCTGCACACAGCAGGGTAAGAAATCTGCCACTCCAACATCAATCTATAGGACTTGTGTATGTTTTTTTCAAATAGACACTTCACTTTCAAATGTTGGTTAATAAAGCACCTTGACCCGTTTGATAAGTGGCTGACCAGTGCGGGAAGGACATGCATGAGCTGAGCCATTAGTGGGGCTACAGGGGCTACTGGGATGTGGTGGGCACAGAAGGTCGCCCACATGGGGCTGTACAAAAGCGCAGCGAAGGATGTGAGTTGAGAGCAAGGCCAGGAAGGGGAGAAGTCCGTCTCTGCACTTCGCAGTTAATTTCCAGGTGCTTTGGAGTTTTATCTCCAGGAACACTGTTATGAAAAATGCACAAATATGTGTACATTAATCCTTTCTTAGATCTGATCTTGTGCATCAAAAGTGACCAATTCTTTCAGATTTAAGCATTCTTTTATTTAACACCAACACACTTGATGACTTGACTGTTTTCAGGCTCTGCCTTTCTGCCTAACTCGAGTGACTGTTAATTCCCCAATGCTATGGAGAAATTTGGTGTTGTCCCATAAAAGAGATTTGCAGACAGGGGTAGGATGACAACTTGGCATCATGCACACCAGCACCATTGCTAAGATGAATGAGGTGCACTCATAACAGAAGGAGTCAAGTCATAGTGGGCAGTGCCACACTGAAGGCTGAAAATATATAAACACAACATTAGTCCTTCACGGTATAACATTAGAGACTATCTTCTGTATGCATATAATTGTCAAATTAAACCAAAGATAATAAAAGCATGTATTTGTCCCCTTATGGAAATCAAGTGTCTTTTAGGTGGATAAACCTCAGCAATCAAATTCTGAAGACTGTCATCACCCACGTGTGAATTTCAGAAAGACCGTGTCCACCTCTGTGGAGGATGAATTCGTGGTTAACAAGTTAATGGGGTTCCCCCACCTCTGTTCTGGGTGAAAGTACATTTTTGTGTCTAATTTTCACAGCCTGCACTGGACCACCAAACAAATGAGTTCAGCCACTTCTTTACCATCACAACCACGAATGACATTTTTCTATTAACCACTGGGGATCTTCACATCAGCTGAAGTATCTAGATAACATGATAAAAAACACAGTTATGAATTTATTACTTCAGAAATTAGTGCAATGTTTAGACAAGGCAACAGAAGGGAAGGGCAGTTAAAGAAGATACTTAAGCTATTAAATGTTTGCACTATAAATATTTGTCTTTGGAAACAAGACATACTGCTATTCCCTGAATGTCATCAGCTATTAATTGCATAGCCTGGGATTGTAAACACACTTCTATTGTTTCCAAAGCATTTTTGGCTTTGAAGGCCGAGAGCAGTTGAAAAGCAGTCAAAATGTATTACTAAATAGCTTGTTCAGCAGGCAGATTTCCTTAATGGCTTTTTCCCTGGAAAGATTTGAAATTGCAGCATTCCATACCTCGAAGCGATTATCTCAGAGGTGAGGCAGGAACCCTGGAGATGAAGAAGGCCCCAGTAAGTCTTCAGAAACTCATAGACAGGTGATCTTGCTATACAAATTTGCAAAGTATATGCACACGAGCACTAGAACACCTATTCCAGGCAAAAAGGTCTGTTTTCAGCGGTGTCCTGTCACCAGAAGTCACAGTAAGCAAATGAATACTGGATAAGAGCAAAAGCAAACTGAACAGTAGTTTCCCCACATGGATCAGTGATGACCATCAGTGACTCTCCAGCAGCACATCTGTTCAGCATAAGCTATGCTGACATCAATGCAGATGTTTCTACCTGAAAAAATTTGCAATATTAGCCCAGTGATCAGGCTGTCTCTTCACTCTATTTCTCCATACTCTTTCCATCTCTCAGTCTTTGTCTCCATTACTCCACCACTGACTCTCTCTGGGTACATCGGGATAAATGAGGTCTCTCAATCTACAGGAATTTCATCACTCCAGGCCTTTGCTTGCACCATGTAATAACACACACAGAACAGGCAACTCAATCTTGTGATGTGCATCCTTCTGTGCAACAGAGCTCATCATGGATGTCCTACCAGGTACCTTACAGCAAGAGATGGATGGCCCTTCACAGTTTTCAAAGATCAGTCTTCTGGCGTAGCACTGTCCTGGCTGCAATACACATTTGGTGGTGAGCTACTGTAGAGTCCCAGCATGGATCAGGATGACCACATGCAGCTGCAATACAGAGCCCAATTCTAGGGGAGAAGTAACCACTCCCTGCATGAGACATAAGTACAGAGAGGGGTGGGTGCAAAATAATGGGGAGAAGAACCTGCAGTGAGGGTCAAATCCTCTCTCATGCTTAGCAGCTCTGTGGGTGGAGTAGAGCAATCCTCACCCATTCGCTTTTATCTGGTTCACTTTGCTGATTTCCAGGACTTCCAGGGGAATGATACCTTAAAATCAACTCTCAGCTGGAAAGGAAGCATGTTTCACACCTGCTAATCAGTCACACCTCAGCCCTACCGCTCAGCGGAGAGCAGCTGAGTCCATGACAGGTACAGGCTGATAGCACCTGGAAAACTGACTTCTTTCTCTCCTGCCTCCTCAGCTGTAATTGATATTTTGTCAACGACATCTCCTCTCGTTCCTAAAAGAGGCTCTGTTTTAATTAATATTTTACCTCGCGCTGATTTCTTTGTGGAGTTGACAATGGATGTCTGTATGTTTCTCTAACATTTGCTGTCAGTGGAAAATGATGCGCACTGCTGGGAGCTGCCTAAAGAAACCAGCTGTATTTGGGGGAAAAACCCACAACCCACAGACTTTCCATTTTCAGAAACACTTCTGATCGTTCTGTCTGAGCCTCCTCCTCCATCTGTACTGATGTATAAAAAAAAGCCATCAGGCTTTAATCAAAAGGTCTTTCTGACAACAAAGCGAAAAAGTTTAATTTTCAAAACCTCCCAACAGTTCTCTTCTGATGTTCTGAAGATTTTTCTCCCACTTTATTTCTGCAGCACAATTTCAACAAAGTCAGTGTGGCTTCGTGGAAAATACTGGAAGCACTGACCAGGGTTTCTGGAAAATAGCAGTGAATAATTGCAATTACTTTGGGTGCTTTGGAAGAGATAACTGCAAAACCTGCGTGCAGCATTCCCATAGAAACAAACCCATTGCTGCCCGCACTTCAGCTCTGGTGGGTAACTTTGTAGGTAGAGACGGCTCCCGTAGTTTTCATTCCTCTATCGCAGTGCATGGCTCTTTACTTAGCACTACATTTGCCTGTAATGATCATGCTTGTACATAATTACTACTCAAGTGCACTCTCCGTGCTTTGTCATCATTCCTACATATTGAATAGCATCTCTTAGGATAAGAAATAAAGCAGAAGGAATAAAAATGTGCTGCGTTTTGGAGGTATGCTGTCATCCCCACAAATGTTGCTTTGTGCTGCCAGGAAGTCGGGGTGTTACACCTTATTCCTACCCCCTTCTCACAAATCTTGTCCTAGAGTTGTTCATCTCTGGTTCTTCAGATCATTAGAATGATATTGACATTGTTTCCAGGGCAAGGTCAATAAAACTTCAAGGTCTTACTCCGGAAGCTTGTTGGGGTTGTGAGTGCTGGTGGTGCTCAGCAGCACTTGTCTTTCTATGCAAGGTTAGAAGACAGTGAGGTCTGCTGGCTGAAATCTCATTTCTGCGTGGAAGGGCCTAAAGGTATACACTGTAGCACCCGCTGCCCCACTTTCAATAGGAATTCGCATTTGTGCTTTATTGCTGCTGAAATACATCCCTCAGGTGGTTAAGAAGCGTTATAGGTACTGCAAGTTTGGTCTTTGTTACTTAAATATTTTGAATCTTCAGAATTTTTGATCATGCCCAAACTATTAAATCGCTGTGAAAAATGAGCGGCCAAAAGGGCCCAGCATTTCGAGAGGGGAGAACAGGAACAAGCCAGAGGTTTCAGTTGCTCTATAGCTTTTTTCCTTCAAAAAATGTAACATTTTGAGAAGAGGGAGATCAGTTCATCTTTTCACCCTTTAAAGGTTGCTTTTTTTCTCTCTTTTTAGTAAAATCTGTTAGATCTTTTTTAGGCAGACATCACATTTGTTCCCTGATTAGAACGGGGTTTCTCATCAGTGTGCTCTGGGAAACCATCCTTCAGACCCAGCGTGTTAAAAACGTCAGAATTCCATCTGTGAGCAGAAAAGAAACAGGAGCATGGGAACCAGAAAGAAATAGTTGGGGATTTTTGTTCGGTTTTCTTTGTTTGTTTTATTTCTTTAATGTGATATTGCTCTAACTTTTACAATTCAAAGTAAGTGTCAGAAGTAAAGGCAGTTCTGCGCCTCATAAAGAAAAGCTCTGTACCTTTACAGAAAAGTTTATGGTATTCTTTCACCTTACGTTTCACCTCAGCATAAAAGCAAAAACCCTCCGCTCCCATGAAAAATGCATGAGCTGGCTTGTTATCCAGTTCTGCTAACACTCACATCTGTTTGAATACTTGATTGAGATTGGAATTCAGGTAGTCAGCCTGTATGGCTGATGTATTCTCAGCATGTGGGGATTAGAATACAAACTGCACCTTCCCTGTAGGCCGTATCTCTGGTATCTCCAGACCGTAGACGTTCAGGAGAGGCCTCAGGACCGGCCAACTCCAGGGACCTGCGGGAGTCATTGAGCCAAACTGCAGCTCGTTACCTGAACATTCATTACACGCACAGAGAGAACACTGTGTTGCGGTGCTGTCAGGCGGTCTTCAGCCTGCAGCAGCCCCAGTCCCCAGAAATAAAGCTGGGCCATCAGGATGGTTAATTCCATCCTCTTGGGGATTTCTGTCCAACCACAGAAAGCAGAAGGTTCGTTTCAGAAGACCGAAAATCAGTTTTATTTGAAACCACTGCTCAGAAACGGCCAATGAGGGGAAATAAAACAGCCTCACAGAGCATCTGAAATACTTCATTGGAGTGTGACTTTTATGTAACGCAAGTGAAAAGACTGAATTAGTCATTTTAGAGAAAAAGCAGTGAACACTCTGTCATTCTGAGAACTCCAGCCCAGGCCATGGTGATCTGATACTGCCGTGCTTTTATCAATAAACGAAATCCAAAAGAAATCAGACTGATTTCGTGATTCTGACTTTTCTTGCTGCCATTTAGTTCTCCCGAGGTTTCTTCAAGTCCGTTGAACTTCATGCTCTCAAAGGAGGAAGAATCCAGGGTTGGAGACCTACTGGAAAGAGACTGCATCAACTGATACACATCGCTGTCAGTGTCTACAATACAGTGTTATTCAGGAGAGCAATGGGATAATCTAAACTATAGCATTCGGGCAATAACATCAGGTTATAACACATCTGAAGTATGCCTAAAAAGTTCACCTAATGCTCCAGAATATCAGAAAAATCCGCTTCATTAAATAAAACGGGCTAAAAAATACATGTAACAACAGGGACTACAATTCTCAAGTCGATGCTACCTTGTTTGCCTCTCTCTTTATGGGTAGTTTACAGTGGTGTTCACCCTAGTAAACGTCTCAGCACGCAGCAGAGCTTTATCTTTATTGGTCTTTGCTGGTGCAGTCATTTCTGCTGGTTTCTTTTTGTCCTTATCAGTGTCAATGGTAAAGATCATTGCAAAGTACAGCCCAGAAAATAACGACACACGGTGCAGTGTAATCCTCATCTCGGTTGGTACTCCTAGATACTGTTAGTAATATGTTTACACAGGAAGGAACAATGCATATATTAAATAAACACACTGCAAATGCAATCTGTCAAACTGGATTTCAATTCAACCACCCAGTTGGAAAATGCATGAAGTAAGGAGTGGGAATAGAGTCACATTTAATACAAACCAACCATAAGTATTTATCCATATGGTTTACATTAGTTGCGTGTCGTCTAGTTTTGAACACTGTGCGACTGTCAAAATAGAAGGTGAAAGTGGAGCAGGCATAAGGTGACTGTGAAACAAATGGTTTAACTCTCTTACACATCTGCTTAAGGTTTGTGTGCTGCACCTTTGCCTTAACCATTCATTTTTACAGTAAGTCTTGAAACCAATATATTTTGACTGAAGAGTCCAAATGAATTTTGTACTTTTTAAATAGTATTTTTCGCCCTAAAAATGGGTCTCCTCCAAAAGCAGAACCAAGAAATACGTAACACTGTTACATAAACCTGACTGCTCATTGCAAAACAATTTTGCTGCATTATCTGTTTGATGACAACTCATTTTTCAGAGTCATAGAATCACATGACTATTCTCTGATGCTATGAGTTTTCAGAGCAAATGTATCACTGAAAGCTTTCAGGATCCCCAGTTTTTATTTTTTGTGGTAAAGAAAAATTTCATTTGTACGAGGCCTGCTCCGAAAGTAATGCCTCCTATTTTATGGTGTCAGCCCATGGTGTCAGAGGCAGATGTTGGTGGGACGGCAGCAGGGGCTGAACCTTCCCACCAATGTCCCATTCCATGTTGTTGCCATGTGACAGGTGGCAGCAGAGGGCAGGATGACAGAATGGCATCTGACATGGGAGTGCGGATGGAGCAAAGGAGTGGAATTAAACTCCTGCATGAAGAAAGAATGTCACCCACTGACATTCATTGATGCTTGTGAATACTTATAGAGACCAAGCAGGGGGTGTGAGCACAGTGAGGGGTGGGTGTGTGTTTCAGCAGTGACAACAGTGGGTCACCTCTGCTTGTGCAGGCTTTTACGAGCACAGCATGCAGGCTATCATTCATTGCTGGTGAAAATGCACAACTGATGGTTGTGACTGTGTTGAAAAAGACTGCTTTGTAGCTGAGAATTTGATCTATCAAACAGTGTTATTGTGTTCCTTGGAGCTGTTGTGGTATCTATGGAAATAAATTGGAGGCAACACTTTTGGAGCAACCTACATATTATTGTCATTAATTACTATCACATATGTACTAATTAAAATATTTAAGTCATTTACATTATTCTACTCTCAGAATATTATTCATAATGAAAATGAATTTTATTGGCTATAATTTTACTGTGGTGCAGCACAGTGGGAGCTGACATACTATTAATATTGAAAAGAGTATTTAAGATCTAATGGAAATCCCTATGGGAGAATCAGAAGACCGCTCTATTGTCAAATTATTTTAAACCCGAATGGGGTTAAGAAATACAGATTCTGAACCCTTTTAACAAATGAATGTTTAAAAATAAGAGCACAGTGAATACTTTTCATTTAATAAAAGTAATAGGCTTGCCAAGCCTGAATACATAAATCAGGTTGGCTGTGCTGTTGTTCAAAAACTTCATGGAATCATAGAACAAACCATAGAATATAGAATGGTTTGGGCTGGAAGGGATCTTTCTATCATCTCGTTCCAACCCCCCACTATAGGCAGGACACTTCCCTCCAGCCCAGGTTGCTCACAGCCCCATCCAGCCTTCTCCTACCAGACACATCCACCTTGACGTAACAGAGGTTTAGACTGCAATGTGAGAGTAGTAAGGCTGCATGGAATTTATGACACCTCAGGTACAACCAAGTTTCCTCCTGAAGCGTTTCAGGTTCCTTCGCACTACTGCTGAGTATTTTTACTAAGAAATGGCTCAGTTCCTTCATAATTTAAGACTTATACGGTCTTTTGGAAGAAAGTTAATATCTCTGCTTCACACCTGACTATGAATTCAGTGCTCCTAAGCTTGATTACTGGATCTGAATGACATCTCTGCTGTCACTCACTGCGAGTCAGTGCTGTCAGATCATACCACATCTCCCCGCTGACTATCACGCAGCGTAAGCAGTGCGCAATTACCCAAACGAAAGGCTGCTGTTGCTGCAGGAGGAACACTGCCTCATCCCAAAGCATGCAGAATGCCGGGCTGCAATCAGCAGCTGCAGACCAGAGCTCTGGCAGGGGCTGGACTAGGTGATCTCTAGAGGTCCCTTCCAACCCCTACAACTCTGTGGTTCTGTGACTCCTGAACAGCCCCTTCTGACAAAGTTCTATTCTGAGATTCAGAGCCCCATTCCATGCTGTAACACACATAATTGGTGCCTTTTTACCCTCCTTTGTTCAAATCTCCAGTCAGCTCAATTAAGCTCTTGTGAGGGGGTAATGAAGTAAACATTTCAGCCCATATCTACATTCCTCTGATGGTAGATGTCCGTGCTTAAAATACTGTAGCTGCACCAGAGCACATATACTCAGCATTGCTTTCGGGTCTCCTTAGAACTTCCTGCACGAGAGCTCTTCTTTTTGGATGGAACCATTTCCTCCTCAGCTCTGATCCAGAGCCCTCACAGGGACCATGGGAAGGCAATGGGATGTGGGCTAGATCCATACAGGGGCTTGGGCTCACCTTTGCTTTTCTTTTTGTGGCAGGAAATTTAATTGTGGGCATATATGTCAGGAATAAAAACAGGCAAAGCCCTCCGAGTATTAATTTCATTTGCTCAAATTTAGTCAGGGTCAGATTTATGCTGGAGAGTGGACAAAGGATAAAGAAGAAAAGAAAAGCAACCAAATGGAAGAAGGGATGTGGAATTAACGTAGCCCCTCTGTTAACAGTCACCAGTGTGTCCTGAGTGCTCTCTAATAACAAAGATATGTCAGACTGTGCCCGCAAGGTCATGGCCAGAGGATGGGTCACGGTCTCCCCTGGTGCATGGAACACCCTGCATCAAACAGCTCTTGACTACTACAGTTAAAGGTCCTTGTATTGAAAATTTCTTCTCAAGCTGCATCCTCTCTCAGTGAATTAGGCACTTGTAGCTTTCAATTGCTCTGACTTACGCTGGCCATCTGCTGTAGGGGAGAGAAACAGCTCCCACATCATATCCATAGGGCATAAGAAGCTCCCATTAGCAACACCACATCAGTGTGCCAGAGGGCAGCCTGGAGTGAGTTCACTCACACTGGCCATTGAAAGCAGACCCCCACCTGGCAGGCAGAGCATCTCTGGCACATATAATTTTTTATGCTGACAGAGCTATGGAGGACCCTTGAGCACTTGGAAACTGAAATGGCACAGTCCAGAAACAGCGAAGCTGGTGGTATGTAAGAGGCTGCTGGAGTAGTATGATGGAGAAGCAGAAATACAAAGGAGTGAAAGAGTCAGCTTGTCCAAATCTTCATGAAGAAGGAAGCGCTCCTCTTCAGGGCAGGATAAGGGAATAGAAAGAGGAGGCTTTGACATGAGTTCCACAGAAGCAAACTTTAACTTCTGGGTTTTTTATTGATTTACAAAAACAGAATCAATCTTCAGGGAAAGGAAAACAAACAAACAGACATCAGTAACCCCAGTTCTCCCTCTGTCCTTTTCTCTTTTAGTGAGTCATAGGAATTTTATTTGGAAAAAATCACCGCCAGTGCTAACGTGCAGATCTAACACAGCAGGTTCAAGGCAGAAGGATCTCCTAGTACCTACCTTACGGTCCTATTACAGAAACACGGTTGTGCTGAACTTTATCACAGAAAAGGATTTGAAAGCAGAAGGGGATAGGCAAGAGCGAAGGGAACAAACAGAATCTCTTCCTTCTTCCTGCTCCTTCTAACCCACCACCCGCTGTGCTATCCTTGTCTCACTGACTGTAGTTTCCAGTGTAGTGGAATTTCATTTGGGGGTTGGACTCGATGACCTCTAGAGGTCTCTTCCAACCTCTATGATTCTGTGATTACCTTCAGTTACCAACTCTTTTTAATGGGGAATTAACATTCACACCAACAAGGCCAACAAAGAGAACACGGTCTAGCAAGTCCTCGTATCATTTGGTTACTGTAAGAGCCAAGCCTTCGCAGGTCTGTTCTGAGCATTTGTTCACCCCCACAGTCTAATTTCTTGCAAGAAGCAGCAGTTTGGTACCCCCAAGCTGGGGAGAGCATAGACAGATAAGCAGATGCAGCTCTCACCCCATGCTGATTTCCTGTGGTACTGCCAGATGTTCGGATGAAAGCTCTCTAGGAAACTTTTCACATTATTAGCACTAAAAGGAATGAATCACAGAAAATAGAGATTCAAGAGATGTATTAGGGCTCCTGGGCACTGCAGATTGCACTCAGGAGTCTATTTTGAAGTGCTTTGTCCAGAGCAGCTCTCACTGTGCCACGAGGTTATGTGGGATCCAGAGGGAGAATCCTCTAAAAGAGAGCTATAACCCCATGCCATAACGCTGGAACTCGGCAGCCAGCAGAAGGGAAGAAGATTGCCTTTTTCTGTTGTGCTGCCACATTACGCAAAGCGAGGCATCCCTGTGGTCACCAGCAGAAGTAGGCACTACTTTATATTGCTGGCAAGGCTGCAAAACTGCTTGACAAAGTGGGTTTGTCAGAACAATGCAACCTGGATAAATGAACATTAATATGCGCCAGCAGAATTAGTGATGGAATAGGATTTTAACACTACTGAACATCAGCCTTCACTTTGCACCAAAATTGTGTAACTAAGGAGCAATATCAACTCAGGGAAAGCACTGTATGCAACACGGTCAATATGGGATTCCTTTTGTTGTAGGGATAAGTGCATTAAGTAACAGCTATCACTGCCGTATGAGACGTTGCACCTACACCAGAGCTGCACCAGTGGATATTCTTTTCATTCCACAGGACGTTTGACATGAAAGAAGGTTGGCATATCCTGAACCTCAAAGTTTCCACAGTGAAAATCGATGGTAGCAGAGAAAGCAATATTTTATTCTTCCACTATTGCCATTTAAAATAGCTTTCTCATAAACTTTTGCCAGAATTACATCTGTGCTTTAAAAAACACATACCAACAGCAAGTGTCAGTTTTCTTACTTGCCAGCATAATATGCTTCCTCTTTTCAGCTCTTAGAAAGACTAAATAATAACACATCAAGGCATCATTTCAAAACAAGAACTGCTCCTGACTCCCAAGGAATATGTTTCAAATTCAAATTTTGAAACTGTGAATTTACATAGTGTTTGCTTTATACCACTTCTGCATCACACATTAACAGATACCTTAAAATACTTCAGAGTCCATTGCAGCATCACTGAACTGCATCTGTTTTCAAGCATTATTCAGCTTTGCTTCTCATGACTAGGTGCGTGCTAAATAACTGCACGTGTTACCTGAAGAACAGCAAGTTTTAGAAGAATTTGCATCCCAGAGAGTCAGGGATAAAATCTGCTGTGAGAGCAAACCAGCACAAACCTCTCTCCTGATCACTGTGTTCAGGGACTGATTTCTCTCAAAAGATCCCAGTCTCATTTAGAGCCCTTCCACCGTCGGTACCTCCAGCCACATTCCCCAGTAAGCTGCCGCTGTGTTTATCCATCCTCACTACACAAAGTACAGGAGTGGATTATCCAAAATCAATTTTCTTTAACTTTGGTTCGCAGTCTATAGTTACAGTTAAGTTCCTGTCCCTAAGTCTCAAAACCTGCTGCTGCCACACGTCTCTGTATAGAAATAGCTGCACGTGGAGATTAATTCACCTCCTAACCTTCCTTTTCAATGAAGTGAATTAGATAAGCTCCATGGAGCTTACACTGTAAGGGTGATTTCCAACCCTTGGATCCTCCCCTAAACTCTCTTTAATATTATTTTCATTTCTATCTTAATATAGATGTCCCATAACTAGAAATATCTTATAATAATCTTAGCAAAGCCCTATCCACAGGAAAGATCGCTTTCTCGTGCTAACATCTTGCTTGTTGCACACTGAACTCAATGGACCCTAAAATCTTACATGAGTCTTCACCCACATGCCATGACAAGCTTGATTTCCTCTTCGTATTACTTTTGTTAAACATCAGAGTTTCCTCCATAGGCAGTGGAGGTCCAGTCTATTTTCAGTTGTCCAAATCTAGCAAGTTATTCCATTGGTCAAACTTAGATTTACTGTGGGGAAAGCTGAATTCCCCAGGCTTGAATCCAAGCCATCCAAATCATCCCATACCAATACTTACTGTCAACGTTTGCTGTTCTGTCAGTTTTCAGTAAGCTTTGCCATGACGCATTCTTCATATCTTCTAAATGATCAAGGAAAATAGCACTTGTAGTTTAATAATTATCTAAGCAACCCCACAGGTAACAGTAAATAGCGCCTGTTTGAGGGTTACCATTGATCAACCTGATCAATTAAAAATTTTTCCATCAAAACAATACTAAATCTTGAACTTCTTTATGTGGAGGAAGTATTTCCATCCTTCTTTTTAATCAGCCATAGCTCGAATGCTAGTAGCTAAACAAGCATATAAAGATGTCCTCCAATACCAGTTGACTAGCATCAATTACATTTTAACGTCTCATTTTTTTGGTTAGAATTTCAAGTGAACTCTTAACAACGTATTATATATATTTAAATGGTATCAAACTCTGCGATCAGAGTTTCCCGTGAATATTATAACATTTTAAATCTTTTGGCATTTGGAGTCTCTTCAGTTATTAAGATGTCTAAAACGTTACACAGGTGGATCATTAAAATCTTTCCTCAGTGATGTGACTCAGTGCAGACAAGTTGATTTGAAAATGCTTTAATGTTTGAAGATAACATATTCTGAAACATAATTGTTCTTGAAAGACAGCAGAACAACTATTCCAGCAGTGCTGCAAGGGATGGAAGCATGTCATTGCTCTCTTCCAAGGACAAATGAAATGGATATGTACCGACATCAGCATTACACCAGGTTTTGTGCTTAACAGGCTTTATACATTTGAACTTATGAGCTGTTTGAAGTAAACTGAAGGGATGAGAGTCACTCCAGACAAGCTTGGTGGCCTTATATGCGCATTCAGGTCTCCATGTGTGAGCACACATTCAGCTCCCCATGAGCCAGGGGGATAGAACCCCGGGATCAGTTACTTGCACGGTGACTTCTCCCACAGTGTTCTCAGGTATATTCCTCTTTATTTTGTAAGCACTCAAGAGAAAAATATTACTTCAATTTAGGGGCTGACTTCTCAAGCTCTTTGGAAGCCAAAGTTGCTGACAGTGGCTGCAGAGTGTTCTGAAGCATACTGGAAAACTACTTGACAGATCTTGTCCTTGACTCTTCTTTGAACTCTATGATTTAGGTGTTTTTAATACAGAAATACACTAATTTTACAGCTGCTATCATAATTTCAAATATAAGTGCATATATTAGAATTATAATTGGAAATGTAAATTTATTATGGTAACATAAATCCATTACTTTGTTAATTATTCCGGGCATATTTTGTGCACAGAATAATATTCCTTAGAACAGCTAATATTCATTTGGCCTCTTGGGTCATTCAGCACATAAAGTCTTCATGCTTAGAAATTGTGCTACCTTGTACTATGGTATTCGTGCAATAATTCACAGACTTAAACTTCCATTTCACGTGATGCTTTTGCTTTCCGTTGATCCTCCAAACTATGCCTTTACCACAAAGAAAGGTTATTAAAGATATTTCTCCGAGGCCAAATGACGTGGTTTGCCTGATGTTCACATACTTAAATTCTCTTTTGCCTTAAACAAAGTGTCTAAGCTCAGATGACCAGTGGTAATAATTTCTAAGAAACGCGATCCCCAGACAATGGCAGGGTACTGTCCAGGGCTCTGCTAATTAACACACAGAAAGCACGCAGGGAACTGCGCTAATGATTAAACAGTGCAGGCATTTGGAGCTTGGTGCCTGTGACCGTACCCTGACATCAGCTCATTCCCTTTGCACCACTTGAGCTGTACCAAGAATGGTATCAAAGCAATGTAATAAAGAAACTACATGTGAGCAAAGTGTGACATCTCAGCACTGTGCAAATTTTTCATTTCCATGGCTGTCTTCTGGCAATCAACAGTGCCAAAATGTCTTACTTTCCTGACAAGCAGGCTGACTAGCCCAAAGGACCCCAGGGTATGTTTTCCTCTCTAGAGCTCATAAGGATGAGGAGGCCCATTCACTCCCACATCATTATGAGGAACAGCTGGCAATGATCTTGTGGGCATTGAAGGAGTTGATTCCTTAACTGTCCTGAGGGCAGGAGGAGTTATGCTTATAGTGTTTTTATACATAACTCAAGCACTCAACTTTATACACAAGCCAAGAAGCTTGCTAGGTTCAGTAGCCTCAGAGTGTGCAGTTTAACTCAAATGTTGAATCCCATAGGTTGGGGGAGTGAGCAGGAAAGGTAAAAGGAGAGACTATTGTAGGTCAAGATAAAGACTGGGTGAGAAGGAAAGGAAAGGGAAGTGAAGAAACAAAGTCAGATGATGCCAAAGCAATCGCTTACAGCTCCTATGAGGAGACCAAAGCCCTCTCTGAGCAATGGCTCTTGGAAAGACAACCCACCCCAAATCAGTTGTCATCACTGAGCATGATGGTACCCAGCATCGAATATCCATTTGGCCAACTTTTTGTCTATTCCCTGCCTGCTCTCTGTAGCATGAGAAAAAGAGAAAGCTGTGATGTTGTGGTCAGTCATAGCTCAAACAGTGTTGATGACGCACCACATTGTAGTCACAGGTCCACAGCACAGCACCACGTGGGATGCTCTGAAGACAGTTAACTCCATCCTAGGCAGATGTGAAGTTTGCGCTCCTTCAGATGGTTTCTCTTTGGTTACCTCACGGATTTTGCTGTGATATATGATGTACAGACAGCAAAGTAGCACTATGCTGCTCCCCTTCGTGGTCTCATGGATTGATGGAATCTCTGATGGCTGATTTTAGACAGCTGGCTCTACACCACGAGGAATGGCAGATGCTCCAGGTGCTGCCCAAAGTATACATTTTAAAAGGAGATCTTTTCCAAAAAGAGAAAAGAAAGCTGTATTTGAAAGGTATCAGAATAGATAACAGCAGGGGCATGGAAAGTCAGCCACACTCTTTAAGGAGCCAGGGATACTTCAATCAGAAGTTCTAAAGTTTGACTGGATTCTTAATGTACTGTAGGTTTTGCTGAACTTGTGCAACCTTCATTTTGAGGCAATTTATACAGATTTGGAGAAGGATTTTGCAGAGCTCCAGTTCCAAAGCAATTTATGTCACTATCACTTGAGAAACAGAGATGATAATGAAGTGGATTCAGCATTCTCTATTCAAAGGCCATTTAGTTCCTTGATTAGATTGTTTTAGTAACATAAATTGCCTATTTCTGGAGAAAGAATAGCCTAAACTTTTCAATCAGCTTTACCAGGAGAACCACGCCTGGGAAAAGGCCAACAAATAAATAAATAGATATGTTAAAAACAACAACAGAAAAAAAAGACCAACAGAAAGACGGATGTGCCTCCACAGCTCAGTCCTATAATAATATCCTCCGTAAAATCATATGGACTCTGTGTTCTGGAACAATAGCAGAAATGAGTTAATTGTAGATCTAAAAATTGTTTGTCAGCTGCTGCCTATTCTGTCACCAACGCCTGTTTCAGCTCGTGCCCTCATTAATTAAAATGGGATGAGCAAGCAGACAAGTTCAAAAGCATAGTGCTGACAATGTCTGTACAGCAGACGTGGAATCTGTATTTGTGGTTTCTGGGAGGTAAAATATCAGTAGGGAAATGGAGAAACATTTTTTCCCCTTCCTTCCTCCCAGAATTGCTATAGTTACGAATCTGTTCATTACAGTCTATGTTTTGGTTGTGGTAAATTGAGGGTAGGAAACATGGGCTTCCCAGAGCAGAAAAGTGTTGATTTAAAAGTCACACCTATGAAACATTACTCATTAACCAATGCAAACACTCCTCAGTCATTTAAAACATAAATGCAGATTGGAAATGCTTACACTGTTAACAGTTTTCATCTCTGGATATTCATTCACATCAGAACTACCAACAGCTGTGGTTTATCAGAACCAGATAATATCCCTTTTGAGAGTTTGTGCTTCTCAGCAGCATTTCTGTTCTCTTCAGCAGAAGCCGTGAGAACCCCCATGACGCCCCTTGTCCGTGTATTCACACACAGACATCTGCCAGAAAAACTGTGTGGAATTCACCCTTCCTAAATCCCACATAAGCCAGGATGCAGATATATAAATCCCACCCGAATCACGGAGTGGGATCCAGTCCCATCTGTTTTTCTGGGCTGCTGGAGCTAGTCAGAGGCACCTACACATGGTGCCATCATCCTGCTCGGGCCGGAACGCCTCAGAGCACGTACAGCTCACGGGTCCGTCTGTGTTTGTTTTATGATGGGTTCTGTTTTCTTCCTAGAGACCTGCAAACATCCAAGCTAGACACCATGGCAGCAGGACCCTGCCCAAATTCCCCAGAGAAGCCACAGGTGTTAAATATTGGTAGAAGCATGGGTCTCATGACTTGTGCTAGCAACCTGTAACTCTTTGCATAGTCACCCATCTCCTGGTGCACTCACCCACAGCCCACCTTGTCTTGAGGTAGAATTGACTACTAAAGTGTGGATATGCTGTGATCAATATAAATATATTCTATAATGCAATTTGGTGCTGAGGCAGGAGCTGAAGCGTTATGAGATCAGACAAAGACCAAGCTGGTGTTAGTCTGATCCCAGCCTGTTTGCTAAGGAGCTCTGCAGAGGAGGCAGAGCTCCAGGAGCCTCGTCTTGCTTGCTGAGATGTGTATGCATCAGAGCATCACTAGATCAAACACAAAACTTATGGTGAAAGCGAAGTCCTGAGGTGCCCTACCAACCCCAAGAGAGCCAGGCACCTCCTGGCTGCTGCTCTGACCCTGCTGCTGGGCATACAAGAGGTATCATCACAAGGGAAGAAAGAAAGAGATACTTATGGAGGATACCCTTAGGTATCCTGGTGATTGACTTCTTTAGATGTGAGTTTAATCCTTTTTAGATGGATGGAACATAAATCCCCTGCTTCCCTAGCACTGGATGCTGTGTTGGCTCTGGCCCAGCAGGCAGCTGCCTCTGTAGAGATGTGGAGCTGAACAGATCTGGGTGCTTTACAGAATCACAGTACCTCAATCTTCTGAAGTGGAGCATTCCCCTTCTCTGTAATGGAATGCAGCACAAAACTGAAAGAATCACCCAAACATCACCCAGGTACTTCAGTACTTCAGATGTCCCGATGATCATTAATCCTTAGTAACCGCATATCATCATAACCTAACTCCAAGAGGAGGAATTGTTACATAAATATACATACAGTGAATAAGATCCTGTCCTGAAAGAACACTTCTCAGAACGATTCTCTCAAGTTTTTAATCAGTTCTCCTCTAATTATAAAATAACCAACAGCAGCCAGCTACCCATAGACCGTCTGTATTGAACAAGCTGAGTCCATGGGTGTAATAAATGTAAAACTGATCAGCCCATCTCCAAAGGTTCTGCAGGAGAGTGCAGCCCATCAGAAAACCCATTGGTCCTGCAATTGCACCCCCAAAGTGCATCAAATGCTCCTATGGAAGACACATAGGTGAAGCAAAGGGAATACCTGCCACCAGAACGACCTCGCTCTGAGAGCTGATAAATAACAGAGCTGGGAACAAGAACGTTTCTCAGCAAGCACCAGGAAAGGTGACCTCTCAGTCCTGACCCTAAGACCAAAACCCACAGCGTTGCAGCATATTTACACATACTAATTCAAAACATCCCGTGTAAGATACAGTACAGTCATCATTCCCCAGTAGGCTCTCCCTGTTTCTCACTCGAAAAGCATTATTTCTCTTGAAAGGTAGTGATCCCATCACAAATGTCCCGTTCCCTGGGTGCCAGGTACCTTTGCTCTCAGATGATCTAAGATTTTTGCTTCTACTTTAAAAAGCAAACATTTTGCTTTTGTAAATACATATTCTAGCTTTTACTGAGCCATGGGAACATAGCAGCGAGTTGTAGTCTGAAGGGTGGTATGAGAGCAATCTGATTTGGGGAGATGTGATATTATGGGAGCACCTTCTTAAATACGAACACCTCTTAGAAGAAGATGCCAATTATGCTAATATTTGTTTCTCCTTCTCATGATGCTGCAATGAAATGTTTACTAATAAGCACATAAAATAATGACAATTGCTGAAGAATTCCCAACAGAGATGTGTTTTCCAGAAGTGTTTTGCCTTCTTTTCCTTCCTGATGTAAAGCTTCTGAATATCAATTTCACTATCTATCATAAAGCAGAATACAATTATTCTATACTATGCTTACTATTTAATGTATTTTATGTCTGATGTGTATCTTTTGCCTTTTTTATTTGTTTGCTTTGAATTACTTTTTCTGAGTTATCATAGAATCATCATAGCATGGCCTGGGTTGAAAAGGACCTCAAAGATCATCTCATTTCAACCTCCCTGCCGTGGGCAGGGTCACCAACCACTAGAGCAGGCTGCCCAGAGCCACATGCAGCCTTGCCTTGGATGCCTCCAGGGATGGGGCACCCACAACGTCTCTGGGCAACCTGTTCCAGTGCGTCACCACCCTCTGAATGAGAAACTTCCTCCTAACATCCAACCTCAATCTCCCCTGTCTTAGTTTCAAACCATTCCCCCTTGTCCTATCACTATCAACCCACGTAAACAGTCATTATCGTTCCTCCATGCTGCTGGGAGAGAAAATGGACAACTGCAGAAAAGAGAGAAAGGGAGAGCAGCAAACCTTTTCCAGCACACAACCCAGGCATCCGTAATACTTAGTTCTCTTCCACACTCCTCTAGCCTCTGTGTGGACGTGAAGGGGGAGATGGCTGTATAGCTGTTATCCTACCACATATCCCTTCACCAAGCGCTGCAGATGAGAAGGCAGAGAGCAGCCACCCGGTAAGCAGAGACTGTGCTTGGAGCCGACTTGTGCCATGCAGATCTCCCCCCCCAGGGCTGCATCCACACTGATTTTCCGCAGCCAGTCTGCATGTGGGCTGGCACCTACCTGTTCAGCACAGCGGGAGATGTGCAAAGGACAGCAGACCTTGGGGTGGGTTCACGGCACAAAGACCTGTTCTTGCACTCCAGAGCTTATTCCTCCTTTAAGCTTGCACCATTCCTTGTCTTCAAAAAGAAACACAGTCCTTTTCCTCTCTTTTTAGTCACATGATCTGTACACAAGTAACACCAAGTGAAATTCCCATCTCCCCAGTGGTCCTTAAGCCTTTTGTAGTAGCCAGTGCCAAGAACATATGTTAACTTCTTTCTCCTCTATTTCTTACAATTCAGAAATCCTTCTGCCACTGTGCCCTTCAGAGACATAGTAATTGTGCTGTGTTTTCAGCCTAAATATTGCTCTAAAGAGGAGGCATGACATGTCTTCTATAGCAGCTGAAAATACGAGGCTTGCTCCGAAGGTAAAGCCTCCTATTTTATGATGTCAGCCCACAGCGTCAGAGGCAGATGTTGGTGGGACGGCAGCAGGGGCTGAACCTTCCCCCTAGTGTCCCATTCCATGTTGTCGCCGTGTGACAGATGGCAGCAGAGGGCAGGATGACAGAACAGCGACTGACATGGGAGTGTGGATGGAGCAATGGGATGGAACTGAACTGCATGAGGGAAGAATGGCACCCACTGACATTCATTGACACTTGTGTATGTTCATGGAGACCAAGCAGGGGTTGTGAGCACAGTTAAAGGAGGGTGGTGCATTTCATTCATGGTGACAGTGACATGAAAGATAAACCGCACTTCAGATGGCCACGCAGATTTTCACAACCATGGCAAGCAGGCTCTTGTTCATCGCTGATGCAAATCTGTGAAGAGGCACAGCTAATGGTGGTAACTGCATTGGAAAAGGCTGTTCTGTAGCTGAGAATCTGCTCTATCAAACAGCGTTATCACACTCTTTGTATCTGTTGCAGTTTCCACGGAAATAAATAGGGGGCATCACTTTTGGAGCGATCTCTACAGTGATGTTATTAGTTTTCATGTATACTTCTAAAATCGTATTCTACGTCCATAATGCAGAAGAACAGTCCATTACAGCAAACAGATGAGTAAAGAAGCATGAGGAAAATTGAAGCTGCCATCTGCATATATTCAGTGTTAAGAGCATTGCCAGCTTTTGTTTACCAAACAGAATCCTCGTGTAAAATTAGGCAGAAAAGAGAATGAAATTAAGCATATGCCTAAAGTCATTTGGTTCTATTACTGTAAAAAACAATTAGAAAATAATTACATTGCTACACTTACGGCTGTTGGTGTGCAGCCGTATTGGAACAGGTGATGTTGGAGTAGAAAAGTTATTTTAAAAGGCATTTTAATTCAAGAGCAATTATGACACAGCCCACCAATTAACTGCAAGATCAGAGGGCATGTAAGGGACCTGAGCCTCTACGCACCTCACATTATTTCCAGAATGTAGAAGGTAATCAGATGAAGCCAGAGGTCTTTGAGCAATTAAAGCATCATTTCATACATCTCATTTGGAGCACTCCCTCTAATTTAAAGAGAAGTTGTATTTCCTAAAGTCACTGAGTTGTTCTATGGGAAGCAGAGCCAAGGCAGCATTGCATAAGGAATCCTGCCCTAACCCAGGGGCACCAACAGCACACCAAGGGGCTTTCAGAGACCGATATGAACCAAGGAAACATCCGTATGCCACACAGGAGAGTGCAACACGCCAACTCGGGCATCGCTGCACCATGCAGCACAAATGTGGTTCTGCTCAATCTTCCTGTGCTGCTACAAACAGCTACAGCCTGAAGAACCTGGCTGTGGACGTAGGGGTCCGACTACCTGTGACCATTCTTAGCGGGAGCTCTTCTTTGTGCCCAAGCCAAACCAATCTTTCTCTCCCTACAACTTGGACAAAATATAAGAAAGCAAAGATCAGGAGGTTTTCTCGTTTATTTGTTCTCGTTGTCTGTAGATTTTAGAACAGTGTCTTTAAAGTGACTTGCTGCATTTTTGTACATGTGGGAGCGTTATGCCAAAGCAACGTAATTAGGGGGTAGCAATCCTTAAAATTCAACTAGACAGTACTTTCCTATTGAGCTAGTGGGGAATTTCCCCGAGAAAACAATTCAACTCCATTTTTTGTTCTCCACTTCATTACTTTTATATATTCCTTTACTAAATTCCAGCTTCATCTTGTTTAATGTTTAACCCCAAGTTGTTCCTTTGCTGAAGCAGCTCCTCCTCCTCCTCAGTACTCACCTGCACTTGATAATGATGAAAGATACCATTGACACCATCAGAACAGTTAAGAAGCCAGTCCCTTTCCAAAGAGTACACAAATTTGGTTTCGATCAGTCAGGGTAGGTACAGCAACAATGAAAAAGAAGATGAAAAAGCTCCAGTAAAATGGAACAATTAACCTCTCTGCAAGAAAAGGGGCAAAAACCCTGCCAAAATTCAATGCAGATAGCCATAATTAAGGGATTCTAGCTGTCTTTGAACGGGCTAAGAAATACCACAAAGGCAAAACCTAATCTGTTTAGTCTGACACCCTACTCTGCACGGGTCAAAGATGAAAGTTTATGGCCTGAGGAATTCAGGATAATAAGTTAAATGAACTCTGATTTTCAGCTCTGCAAATGCTGCCAGGAAAGATACATTACCTCCCCCACCATGGAGCGGTACCCTGAATATTGCCACAGCAGAGCAGGTGGAAATCCATTCCTATGTGAATATTCAAAAGGTTTCTCTCTGAGTAGCCAACATGACGAAAACAGATCCCAAGGTATTTACTTACAAGGTATTCCCAAGGTATTTACTTACACCATTGCACTCTCTCAACTCACAGTGTTGGTAGTGCAACTCACCATTACTGCCTGATGGCTGGTGGTATCTGTTCCTCCTTACATTCTTTTCTGAAACTTTCTTAGCCATTCCAATCTAATCTATGGGTTGTATACTAAAATAATTTTCTTCCTAGATACTTTAGCTCTGCTGATTTTTGATGCAATATCATTATTGTATCATTATAGCTATCATTAACCACTAATTAGCACCTAGCAGACTCTGGAGAATTAATACAATGCATAGAGCCTCAGCAGAACTGAAATGGCTTTCTATGAAGAAAACAGCTAAACACAATGAAAGTCTGAAGGCTCTTCTACAGATCTAGGGACATCCTTCCAGAAGGAAGACAGTAATAGTTGAAGAACTGGTTCCATAATAGCAGGTGGATCTTGTTCTGTACTGTAAAACATTTCACTTTCCCCCTTGCTGGATATCTGCAGCAACTGATATCTGCATCATCAGCAGAGTGAGTAATGCAGTGAAGAGAACAGAGAGGAATTGGAGCTGCCAGTGCCTCAAGCTCCTGAGGATCACAGCGGGAGGTGATCCTGGATCTCTTCCTGGACTGGGACACCTCTCAGAGTGGGCTTCTTGTGCATCACCAATAAAAGACTTCAGCAAAGAGGAGCTCTCTTTGGGACAGACTCCAAACATCCACTGGGAGTCGAGAACAGAGAAGGGTGAGTAGCTCAGAGAGGGTGATCAAATCTTCAGGCATGCAGCTGAGTTTAGAAACCTCCCCTCCAATTCCTGGCAATCAGTCGCATGTGAACCTTGCCATTCTTGAGTCTTCAACTAAGTCACTATATTTGACTGCAGTAAATTCCATTGAATTGTGTTAAATTAGCTAATGATTCATTGCTGGTGGAGTGCTACTAAGAATCATACTGTCTAATCTTGTGATTTATTGTAGAAGTATTAATAAACCCTAACTTACTGCTAAAACAGAGTTGAGCAAATTTCTGTTCAGGACAGATCTAGGGTACTGCACATCACTTCTCACCACAATCATTACAGGTGTCTGACAGTGTCTAAGTCATCCTCCATTTTTGTCTACCAGTGTTCTTTAGGTACATGGAGTTCAGTAGGAGTAATGCTAGAACGTTGGCCCTCATGAGAAACACTCCTATTTGACTATGGCACTCCATTGATGATTACCTTGTGTAATAGCTTGCTACTTTAAAAAAAAATGACAAGACTTAAACTGATCTATCCAAGGACTAGCAATTTAATTCAGAAAGACGGGCAGCAGTCAGTGAAACACCTGAAGTCTAAGTCTAAAACACTGAGAAATAAACGAAAGCTGAAACCTATAACCGATAGAGCGCTTCCAGGCCATGAGCTGAAGATTTTTAGATTTTGGCATAACAAACCTCATTCAAAAGCCAGGCCATAAACTGCAGGGGTTCAGGGTTTCATCCACAACACCTGGTTTCCTTACAGCAGAGGTGGCATAAACAAGTCAAGACTTCTCTACTCATCCCATCAGAGCGCTTGGGACCTACAGTGAGCTAACGCAGATACCTCCATATTACATCCCTTCCTGTAATAGCAAATGTTTTGTTTTGTGACATAGTAGGGAAGGGAAAAAATGATCCACTTGAAGAGGTAAAGAAGGTTGGTTTTTTCTTTGAGCTTTCATGGATAGTGTGCAGTGGAGACACACAGACTCTGAAATCAGTGTACTTAGATGAATATTACTCCGAATCATTGTTTACAGTCACAGCCAAAGGAGAAATAGAGTTCATAACTCAGATCTTGATTCTACATTTTGGGAAATTAAGGCTGAAAGTAAACGATAATCTTCACTGCTGAAAACTTATGAATTATCACTGGACTAAACTTGCTTTCCCATAACAAAGTTGTGTGGAGAGCATCTTGAAAAGCAAACTGTCTTGGTTTCAGCTGGGACAGAATTGTTTTCTTCAGAGTGTCTGGTATGATGCTATGTTTGGTTCTAGGAGAAAAACAATGTTGATAAGACACCAGTGTTTCTAGCTGTTGGTAAGCAGTGTTGCACGGAGCCAAGGCCATTCCCACTTCTCAGTGAAGGGCTGGCCTGTAACACAACACGGTTACAGGCCACGAGCCAAGAGCTAAAGCAGAACACAGCAATTGAATCAAATGCCACAGAAGGAACAGGAGGGGAAAAAAAAAGTTATGATCCCCACCTCCTCCATGAAGCCCAGAATGTGAAATTCACAGCACAGGTGTCAGGGTGAAACTCATGTGCATATGCCGATGAAAGCAAACACTTGATGCTACAATGCACAGACTGTGGTGGGCTGGAAACTGTGGTCATAGTCACAAACCTTTCTAAAATAAATAGCCTGTAAACTTCAGCAGGTGCCAGAAGAAGTGCATGGAACATCCTCCTGCCTTCAGGATCACAGATTGATTTGGAACTCAGCCTTAACCGGCTTCATTTCCCATTATTGCCACCCAACCTGAGTTGAGGCTCTGCATGTTCCTGTCCGCAAGCACTCCACCAGCACAGTTATCAGTACATTTATTGAAATCACGGAAGAACTGTGTAGCTCTAACTTTAGCAGTTCTAAGAAAGCACTGAAAATGCACATTCATTTTAGGGACATACAATCTATATCTCAGCAGATCATTTTTTCCTTCCAAAATAATTCTTTCATCAGCAGCATCAGAAGTATCTGGATATCCAGCTCCATGGCACAGGAGAATCATGGAACCGTTACAGTTGGAAAAGACCGCTAAGATCATCGTTCCGACCCCAGCCCATCCCTACCATGCCCACTGACCACATCCCTCAGTGCCGCATCTCCATGGTTCTTGATTCCATCTGTGTCCAGCTTCAGGGTTCAGAATAAGCAGCAAGGAGCAGCCATCTGCTCAGCTTCCCTCTCCTGCTCTCCCCTGCATGGCTCTGCTTACCAGGATGTTCAGCTTCAAACCCAGCACTGCAGCCATCTGTGCCTCTGTGTCACTGAATCCTTGTCGATATGGCCTCTGCAAAGAGCAGGGATGCTGCCAGCACTTTCATAGGGCCGAGTCTCAGTAAACCAGGCAAAAAGGGTGTGGTATGGTCAAGGGGACCTTGGGGAGGTTTCAGAGTTCAGAAGGGTCAAGGTGTGGGTGACTTCTCTGTCCTTTAGAGAGTGGATGGCTGTTTACTGGTGCTCAGGACAGACCTCTTAGGTGTTCTGGTTCCATCCCTGTCTGGATGTGCATAAGATAAGCAACAAGAAACAGCCTCATGCCTTGCTTCCCTGTCTGGACCTCCCCTTCATGGCTCTGCTCACCAGGTTGCTCATCTGTCAGGTATTTTGTTGCTATCTGTGTCTCCCTTTGGTGTAGGTGTCCCAGCAGGATAATCTGTGGGATACTTAGAGTGTTTTTTAAGGATCAAGGTGAGGTTCAGACTGGGGCTGACTTACCTGTCTTCTACAGTGTTGCCAGCAGTTTCAAGGGGCAGAGGACAGACGTCTTCTGTAGTCTGGTTCCATCCATGTCTGGACGTCCAGCTGCAAGATGCAGGAGAAACAGCAAGGAACCTGCCCTGCTCCCCCATCCCACCCTCTCTGCATGGCCCTGCTCACTGGCATACTCATCTGTCTGACATTTCATAGGATCACAGAATTGTAGGGGCTGGAAGGGACTTCTGGAGATCACCTAGTCCAACTTCCCC